>PVIY010036835.1:0-25155 GCA_004026745.1 Myrmecophaga tridactyla
GAACTCACGGTTCTGGGGGGTGCTCACAGCCGGTTCAGCTGGTCCAGACTGGGGTACGCTGTGTGTCTGGTCACTGACGTGGCCCCAGGAGCTGTTCTGTCCTGTTTCTGGTTATTTAGTAGTTGTTCTGGAGGATGAACTAAAACACGCACGTTGTTAAGCCGCCATCTTGACCCGGAACTTTCTGGTATCTTCTTGATGCCCTTTATCTCTTTAGCCAACTCATTGAAGTCACCTAGAAGATTTGTGTGGAATTTTTGATTAGTTGTTCCAAATTGTGTGGCCCCTCTGGCTTTTTAATTTTGTCATATGGCTTAGCCATTTCTTCTTGCTTCTTCATGTGCATAGTGATTTTTTGTTGGTTTCTTTGCATTTGCTTATCTTGATAAGGTTCTTACGGAGGTTGATTTCTCTTGTTCTTCTAAGATTTTGAGGTTGCTTGGATTTGCGTCGGAGTCTCCTTTGGCACTTGATTTATCAGTAACACCCAGCTAATTCGAGGCGGGGGCCAGAAGGCTTTCGGAGCTGGACACAAAAGCAGCTAGCCAAACTGCATTTTCCCAGTCTTCCCAGCAGATGGCATGCCTGGGTTGCCTCTTCTCCACAACCCTGCCTCTCTCTCAGGTAGGGACCAGACAGGGCAACAATCCAGAACCGTCCTTGCACGCTGCAAGTCTAGGGCTTGTGGGATGGAGAGCAGGCATTGTGTACCTCGACCGAGACCCTGCTTGTGGGCACAGTGGATCTGGAGATTCCCAGGCTTCCACATGGGAAAGACCTCGGGCTGCGGACTGAGAGGTTCAGCTTCCCCAGCCTGCAGCCAGCCCAGGAGTGCCCTGCTTTTCTCTGGCTGGCAAGACCCAGGCTGGGGGGTAATTTTTGCATGGCAAGACCTCTCTGTGGGGAAAGCATGGGAGCAGCAGGACCTGGGGGCACCTTGTATGCGGCACTCCGCAGCGGCTTATGCTCCAGCATGGGCCTCTGCAGACGTGGGGCCCTGTACCTGCCGTGCACAGGATTCTGTCTGCTGTAAGTGGCTCTGTGGTCTGCATCCGTGGCAGGAGGGACCCAGGCTGGGTGGCCTCTGTGTGACTCCCAGGCTGTGTGGGACTGAGTGAGAGGAAGGGGTCCAGACAGGTCTCTTACCAGCTCTTAGAGATTCTTCTTTTTCTCCAATTCAACATTTGTGGAATCTTCTCTCCAGTCTCTACCATCCTCCAGAATTCCAAGCAAGTGGGATTTGTCCTTTTATTAGTTGATTTTAAGGGGAGACTTTTCCAGGGGATGTCTTATTTCACCCTGTTGATGATGTCACCCCAAAGACTATGTTCTTGATCTCCATTCTTTGCAAAGTCTTTTTCAAGATCTTTGCCCAATAATAGCATTAGCAGGCGACATATACGGAAGCCCACCCTGTGCAAGCACCTTGCTAAGCTCCTTACATGCGCTGTCTCCATTTTTCAGATGGGGAAATTGAGGCCCAGAGAAATTAAATAACAAGCCACAGGGTACAGCTAGTCAGTGAGAGTGGTACTGGATCCCAGGCCTGCCTCTACCAACGCCCCTTCTCCTGGCCGCCACCCCCTGCTACCTCCTTTTGTGACTCCCAGGCTCATCTTTCCCCACAGAAACAGCGGCTGGAAGGCCTGGTGTGGCAGCCTCTGTGCAGTCTGACCAAAGCCCTGGCCGGCCCTCAGAACCTGATCAAGAAACGTCTGGACAAACTACTGGACTTTGAGCGGGTGGGAGAGAAACTGTTGGAAGTGGGCAGCGTGACCTATGAGGAGGAGGAGACCCGGAACATGTATCAGGCGCTCAACTCCCTGTTGGTGGCCGAGCTCCCGCAGTTTAACCAGCTGGCCATGCAGTGGCTGCGCCAGGTCCTGTGTGCTTTCGTGGTGCTCCAGTGGGACTGTGCAAAGCAAGTGCTGCAGAGCGCAGAGGGCAGCCTGGCCCAGGTAAGTCCCTGGACTGGGTGCCTCTGGCAAACAGTCAGGCAAGGCCTTGCAGCCCCTTCAGCCAGCAGTTTGCAGAGGCTGGATGGAGAGAGGTTGGGCCTTCCAAACAGGCTGTCAGGTGCTTACGAGGAAGTGGTGGGGACTTCTGAGGTCTCTTTCATGCCTGTGTTCCCTCCATTCGAGGAGTCAGGCCACAGTAGCAGAGATAGAACTGGGACTTCAGGCTGCATTTCCAGGCTCTGGGACTCAGAAGCAGAAGAGGTTCTGGTGAGAAAATAGCAGCCCTAGGGGCCAATCCCTGGATTGAATAGAAGGTGGTGACAGAGACAGAAGGTCCCTTCGACACAGTCAGGAGTAAATGTTTCCAGGTGCTGTTGTACCATTATTTCTATCCAGAAGTCCCCTCCTAGTGAGCACTTACTGTCTCCCCGTTTGGAGCCCCATCCATGCATTATCTCATTTAATACGCGCAACCCTGCAAGTTAAGTATTATTATTATCCTCATTTCAAAAATAAGGAAGCCAAGAAACAGAGAGGTTAAGTAGCTTGCACAAGGTCACACAGCTAATCCTGAGATTTGAGAGCTGGCCGTTCAACTTCAGAGATTGGGCTCTGAAGCACAGTGGTAAAACAGTGGTTCTAAGAGGTGCTACCGGCTGAAAGTAAAAATAGTTTGCAAAGAAATTTGGGCAAACTTCCAATTTGCAACTTTGTAGACCGGGGTTGATCTAGGAAAGAATACCCAGCTGCTTCCAGATCTCTCTATGATGCTACCACCCGAGCTGAATGGTCTGTGGGTCTGACCTCAGGAGTAATTTAAATACCCCTTATGCCCTGTCTCCTGTGCTTCACATGGGCTCTTAACTGTTTTGGTTTTTCCAATCTCAGCTTTGCTCATCTAGTTCTCTGCATGAAAAATACCCTAAAATTTGTCCCTGCCATTCTCCACTGCTTTTCCTACTCTCCAGCTCTCGTGCCCCTACACAGCCTCCTCTCTACTGGAAACGTCCTTCTGCATCGTCCCCGTGCTTTTCACAGCATCTGACACTTAATGGAGCTCCCCAAATATGTGATAGGTGAATGAGTCTCCCTGTGAAGTCCTCAGAATCCCCTCTCCCCTGGGTAGCAGAATCCATCTCCTGTTCTCTGGGATGGAGCCCTCAGGTGTCCTTCTGCTGAACACTCATCAGAGCAGGGCTTCTGGAGTGACTGATGAAAGCGTTTCTCCTCCTCAAGGAGGCCTGAGACTGTGGGCTTTTCCTCTTTTTCGCCTTCATAGCACTTAGTACAGTTTGCTCACACACTCTCTTTGCATTGAATTAGACCTGAACTGTCCTGCAAAATGAAGCATTTATCTTTCCTCAAGGCAGAAGGGTAAATCTGATTACATGACCTTTTTACTCTCCTCCAGCCATCTAGTTTTCCCTCTAAGGGCCTCCAGCCCCTTTGTGCTTAGGCTGGGACGTGCAGGGAGTGGCTGGGGATGCCAGTATAGGGGAAGGGGACTTTGTAAAAGCAGAAAGTGAGGGCATGGGGCTGCCCGTTTCCTGACTGGTCCTGCCCCATAATGATTGATGCCAGCCTGTGTCCCATGGTCCATTCACCTAGACCAGGCCCCATGGAGCCCGGGAAAGGCCTACACGGTAGAAACCTCAAGGTGTCTGGGGGTAGAAAGATTTTAATTCAGAACTAAGAACAATGAGATGAGTTCGGTGACAAGCAGAAAGGACATATTCCTGGTAGCTGTGGGGTCTCACTCCCACAAGGTGGATGAAAATGCAGACGATTCTTAACAATGCCAGGGTCTCGGGACTGAGCATTAGTCAGAAGTCTTGGGGTTGCAACTACCATAAACCCAAATCAAACCAGCTAAAGTGTAAAGTAGAATTTATTGACTTGCATAACTGGGAAACTGGGAAGCGAATCAGTGTTCTGACTTTCACTCCATCCCCTGGCTGTGTTCCCCTCTCTGAGGTGGCTTCTTTCTCAGGCAGGCTTTTTCCTGCCTGGTGGGAGAGATGGCTACTGGCAGCTCCAAACATGCACCTTTACAGCTCGCGATCCAAAGGAACAGTGACCCTCTCGTGCTCAGTCTTCATGTACTGAATCGGATGGGAAGATGCCAATTGACTTTGCTTGGGTCCACTGTCAGCCCTTAGACCTTTTCCTGTGCGAGGGGGACAGGGACACCGTGGCTGGTGCATCTGGCAGGGCACCAAGAGGGCAGTTCTACTGGACCTCATGGACGGACATGTTCTTGGAGGAAAGGGGCCAGTAGGCAGAGGAAAACAACAGGTGGCTATGACAAAAAAGGAACCACCTTAGCTCCCCTGTGCTAGAATGTGGGCTGCCAGGATCTCCCTGCCCCTCTCTCTCCAAGAAGGCTCTGCTGACAGTGTCTTGCGCCCGCCCCCCCCACCCCCCCAGCTGCCGCATCACCTCCTCTCTGAGCCTGCCTTCAGGACGCTTCTGGAAGACACGCTTGGCCAGACCAGAGACCAGCTTCGTGCCTTCCGAGAGAACTTCGAGAAAGTGCTTCCACCTCCTACCACACAAGTAAGTGTCTCCCCACTTCCTACCCCCCCCCCAAAAAAAAACCTGCCTAGTCCTGCACCTGCCAGTGGGGTGACGCTTTCCTTCCCCAATGTTTCCTGTCACCCATGGAAATATGCTCTTTCCCTGTGTGAGCTGGGGCTGGGGGTGGGACACCCCACACACACATGTGTTCTGCATTAACAGAAGAGTAGACCGAACTCTTAAGTCAAGAATAAGAAAAGCCATATATTTTAATAGAACCAAGTGAAATTAGGCATAATAACGGGTATGTGACGTTGATGTCCAGCGACCTGGAGCTTCCTCAAATTTTTCGTCAAAATGTATCCTGTTTCCTCCTAACTGAACCTGTTTCAAATATCAGCGTTTGAATAAAAAATTTGAGTAAGAAGTCATTTAGGCTATCTTTTTGCTATGGTACTTTTTGATGGTAAAGGATAGTATTATCTGCTTGATGGTTAAAAAGGCTTCGACTAGCAAAATGCCTTTTATAAAAACTGATTTTCTTTAAAGTGAGAAAAGGGCTACTTCCAGTCCCTGTGAAGAGTGCATCGAAGTGACATGTGTTTTAAAAGTAATCGAAGTAAAAGAGAGAGAGAGAGAGAGAGGGAGGGAGAGAGAGAGAGAAAGGAGGGAAGGAAGGGAAAGAAGGGAAGGAAAGGAAGGAAAGAATAATTTTAAAAAGGAAAAGAAATACTACTATTAATAATAAAGAGAATGTAGAAGTGGCTGGAGTAGTTGTGGGAAGTATAGCACTGTAGCTCCACAGTGGAGCAGAGTCTGGAATTGCGAGAACGGAGCCTATGCGTTTGGTGACGGGAGAGGTGTGGCTCGGGGGTGAAGTGAAGGGTCTGGAGGGAGCCCAAGATTCCCCACAGGGAGAACAGGACCCTAGAGACACAAGAGAGACGATTAAAGTTGCCCAGCAGAGCCAGGCAGAGTGAGGGAGCGTCGGAGCCCATCCGGCCTGAGTGTCCTGCAGGGCGTGGAGGCTGGTCCCCCCCTCGGACCCTGGCTGTGCCCCCTGCCACCCCCTCACTCAGAGCCACTGCCTGAGCCTCGTCATGGGCTGTGCCGTGGGCCCTGCAGCACATGCAGAAGATGCAGAACCGAGCAGCCCCTCCCAGACAATGCGGAGACCTCCTCTCTCTTTCCACCCAAAACAAATTACAACATTTTTCTTATTTCAAAAGCAATCCATGTTATTCTAGAAAGAGCAGAAAACACAGGAAAACAAAAAGAAGGAACGAATGAAAGCATCCATCATCCTGATGCATGTTGCAGGTAGATTGCAACTTTAGGGGAAGAGACTCACACTCCCCTGCCTCCCCCCGGCCCCACAAGTCCCCCCCATTGGACTACGGGAATAGAACCCACTGGGAGTGAGGGGGGCCCCCGCCCCGGCACGGGAACATGGTGTCATCTTCACATGCTTTCCCGGCATCCCTCCAGGGGGCGCCGCTGCTCTTGGCACAGGTCGGGGCCTGCCAGATTGCAGAAAGAAAGAAATGTCTCCTACACTCCAGCTTTTTGTGCTCAGCAAAAACCTACCCCAACTGCCTGTTTAAGGACCTATTTAGAAACCTCAGGCTCTCCTGGTTCTTGAGCGTGATGCGATGTCCATACGGACAGGGGTTTATGGCAGAGGCTGTGCCCTGATGTTCCCGAAGGTGACTCTGCCTACCCCCCCACCATGGAAAACCATACAGAAGATGGTGAAAACATGAATAGACTGTCTACTGTGAATATATATTTAACATTTTTAGTTTCTTCTTGATTTGTACTAAAAGGCCCCTTCCTATTGATGCTTTTGCTGGAAGCAGTGAATGAAGAGGCAAAGAAAATGCCAGGAGATTTTTGGATGAGCTGAAAATGCCACTGAATCACTCTCCCCAGCGATATGACATTTTGTAGCAGAGCAAAACATTCTCCTTTGTGTTTTTGCTACACCGTTCATGAAGCCTTATACATTATAGGTGCTCAATAAATACTTGTAGATGAAAAGCTAATGGAATAAGAACTAGCATCTCTTCCTTCCCATGTGTGGGGCCTCTGCAGCTGCTGGAGATGCCGGCTGAATACGCTGCTTGCACGAAACTCACCATCTAATGGGATTGAAAGACCTTAAGAGGCATTTTCCTGTAGGCAGGATAAATTGGTTTGGTATTATGAGGAGAATGGAGGGCCCAATCCTAGGGGTTTTATAAAAGAAAGTTTAGAACTTGAATTAGAATTTTAGAGAATCCCAGAAGTTTAGACCTGGAAGTGCTTTTAGAGGTTGAGTTAGAGGTCGCTTAGGAAGCATGCATGTCTCATATGATCCAACCATCAACTGGTCAGGAACTGGGGCCCCATCAGGGTAGGTCCTTGCTCAGGATCACCCATCCCGACAGCGGCAGAGATAGGACCAGCCCAGGACTCCTGGCTCTCAGTGCCTGGGCCAATGTGGGCATTGGCTTTGACACATCAACACGAGCACTTGTGTCTGTCTCTGTCCCTCCTCTTTCCAGCCACTCCTTCCAGGGGCCGAGCGCCAGGTGCAGGCCCTCCTGAGCAGGTATGGCCCGGGAAAGCTGTACCAGGTGACAAGCAGCATCAGCGGGACTGGGACGCTGGACCTGACCCTGCCACGGGGCCAAATCGTGGCCCTGCTTCAAAACAAGGATACCAAAGGCAACAGTGGCCGCTGGCTGGTGGACACCGGAGGTGTGTGTGGGAGCTGGTGGGCCCGCCTCCTTCTGGGGAAGGTACCCATCAGAAGCTCTGCTTTATGGGCCAAAGTATCGCTCTACAAGCTCAGGAAGGGAATGAGCGCATGTGAGAGGTGCAGGGCTTGGGGCACAGTCTGCTACTTAGTGTGACTCAGCAGTGCATGAGATGCCAAAAAGAAGAATTCGGTCTTTCATTACAACGTCTGTTCCAAGCATCTACCGTGGATTGGATGCTGTGCAAGAAGAGGATTCTGCTTTGAGGACCTCATAAACTAGCGGGGTAGGCAGACATATACCAAGAGAACTTCAGCATGACCCTGAAAGCTAGAGATATGCACACAGAAGGAATGCTTGGGTCCCAGCTGCAGAAACAGGAGCCTGAGGTCCAGGAGAAGGGAGGTGATTATTCTATCTTCTGCACCGGTCACCCCTTGGGTGCCTTAATGTAACAGGGTGGGAGGCGAGGTGGCACCAGGAACCCAGGAGGAGAGGGCTGTGGGCCCAGTGGTGCGTTTACTAAAGCGGAGGGTGTGTCCCACAGGATTATTGTTAGAGGACCCATGAATGGTTATCCCCCCTACAGACAGTTTTTCATGTAATTGTTACTTAGATATTTTAATGTGTATTAAATATATATATAACTAGTCCATAAAATACATGATTTTATTTTGATCACATATTTATTCATACAAGACATGACTAAGTTTTGAAAAGTGAGTCAATTTTAAAATTAAGAAAGCAGTGCAAATCAGGCAGAAATCACAAAGAGGTACTGCCATGACTCAAGTTGGGGAAACAGTGAATCAGGCCCCTGGCGATTCAAGAGGACTGGGTTTGAATCCCAGCTCTGACACTTTCCCAACTGCAGGATCTCAGGGAAGTTACCATGCCTCTCTCACCTCATAGCTCAAAGGTAACATGGAGATACCAGCGCTGACATGAAAACGAGGTGGTTAAATGCCATCCTGGCACCTAGCAGGCTCTTGGGAAGGGAAAACCATTCGTAACAATAGCAGCCACATCGGCCTTGGTGTAGGTGCTGCCTTCAAAGGAACTGGGGTGCTTGGAGAGGAGAAAGGCAATTTCTGCCACCTGGGAAAGGCCATCCTGGGGAGAGGAAACAGCCTTGATCTGGGTGCCCCCGAGAAGGGAGGGGTGCAGCCCAGGAAAGCTGTTTCCACACCAGAGAAATGAAGAAGGATTTACCTCTGTCAGAGCTGTTCAAAGTGGAACAGGCTGCCTCAGGAGGGAATGTGCCTCCTGCCACTCGGTAAGGAACGAGCTTCTCCTGGTGCAGAAGCTAGAAACAGTGAGTGTTTGCTCTGGGGGGTGTGAGCAGGGGACTCTCAGGCGAGCTTTTCAGGTCACCTTTAGTGTAGCGGCTGTGTTGGAGGTATTTGCACCCACGACTTCCCTGTCACTGAAAGGGCTGAGGACTAACCTCCTGCACATCCCCTAGGACATCGGGGGTATGTGCCGGCTGGGAAGCTGGAGCCGTACCGTGTCGTCTCTGGTGAACAGGAGCTGAGAAGGCAGGTGGGGCAGCATGAGGATTCGCAGCCAACTCCAGAGCCCCCCCTGCTCCCAGCCCCCTCTGTTCCAACCGTGACTCAGGTGAGTTCTGGGGGAGGGTGGGGCTTGCGCCTCTCGGCCACCTGGACAGCAGCTTTGATCTTCTTTTGCTGTTAAGGTGTGCACTCTTCTCACCAGGAGGGGCTGCCCCTGGTGGGGCGGGGGGCTTGATGGAGGGCCACGCCGGCGTCCTGGCCAGGGTGGGACCAGGAGAAGTGGATCCTGGTGCAGATTCCAGTGTCCCACCCCCAACCCACCTCATCAACAACAGAGAACTTATCCTTCCCCCACCCCACCGGCAGGGCAAGTGGGATTCATTCCTTCCTTCTTTCATTCACTATTTGCTTGACCCTGTGCTAGGTGCAAGATAGAATCATGAGCAAAAATGAAAAATCAATCAGTCAATCAAAAATAAATTCTTGCCTTCCTCAAATTTATAATTTGGGAGTGGGGAAAACAGTGATAAACAAAATGACCACCTGAATAATTGTAAAAATGTAACAGTGATACCTACTTCAGTCCTAGGTGTGGAAGAGGTCCAGGAAAGGTTTTTCTGAAAATGATGATTTTTCTCCAGTATGAAGGTTGAGTAGGAATTGATTTGATGAAGGAGGTGTGCTGGGGTGAGGATGGGAAGAGCTCTCCAGAGAGGGAGTGCACGGCACATGCAAAGGCCCAGGGGCAGGCGAGGACAAGGGGTGTGTGTGGACCTGAAGGGAGCCGGTGTGGCTGGAAAGAGGCAGGGCAGCGTGGAGCAAGATGCAGCTGGGGAAGGGGAGCAGGGGCCTCGCCAGCAGGACCCTGTGGCCTGAGTGAGGAGGTCAGTCTGTCTCTTGAAGGTGGAGGGAAATATATACCTGAGTGTTCATATCAGCATAATCCCTAAGAGCCAAAAAGTAGAAACCTCTCAAACATCTGCCCACTGATGAGTGAGTAAGCAAAGTGTTGTCTATCCACAAAGTTGCATATTTTTCAGCCATAGAAAGGAATGAAGTACTGATGTTACTACAGCATGGATGAGCACTGAACTCGTTATGTTCAGTGAAAGAAGCCAGTCACATACGGCCTCATATTATATGATTGCATTTTATGAAATGTCTGGAATAAGCATATCCGTAGAAACATAAAGTAGATTAGTGACTGCTGGTGAAGAGGAGCAGGAGATGAGGACTGACTGCTAATGAGCCTTGTGTTTCCTTTTGGGGTGATGAAAATGTTCTACAACTAGATGCACGAGGAGCCTGTTAAGGCTTGACTGCCCGACGCAACCACAACCCCAGCCTCCTTGTGGAATGGAATAAGGCCGCCCCACAGCCCAGCTCCAGCTAATGTGGGAGGTGCCTCTGGGAACTGGGGGGCTCAGATGGGAAGGGAACGCCGAGCCACCCTCTGCCTCTCTAGGTGGGGCGGGGCAGAGGTATGTACTGCCCAGTCCCACCTCTGCCCATCAGCCAGGGTGCAAATGCAGAAGCTAAGGGGAGAGCTGGGCCTTCCTCTTGTGCCCGTCTTTAGAGAAGGGGGCAGTGCCCAGGGGTCCTGTGCTACTAAAGAAACTCAGATCGAGGCCTCTGCCTCAGTCTCAGCTGTCCATCTGTCCAAGCACATCAGCTCTTTCCTCCTTGTCCTCGGGATTCAGTAGGACTCATGTGGAACCACCCCCTTTCTTGCTTCTTATTATTCCTGAGGCTAGGCTAATAGTAACAATAACGATGAAAATAAAGAAGCAGCCTGCGTTTACTGAGCCCTTAGCATGCTTCAGGCATGGTGTGAAGCCTTATCCACACACTCATTCGTTCAATTCCCACTGTTACCTGGAGAGGAGGATGTCGTTACTACTATTTTGCAGATGTTGAAACTGAGTCCCAGAGTGGTTGCATATTGGCCTAACAAATGTCCTCCTATCCACATTTTTCTTCAATTCAATGCCTTTTCCTAAAATGTAACCAAGTCACCTCCCCAACCCCCTGTCTCTGTTCTATGGTGAGAAACTGACCCGGGCAGATGAAACCCTTGGCTCTGGGGAAAGGGCGCTGAGTCCTCTGCTCGGTGAGATGGGAGCAGCAGGCTCGAGAGCTCCCACTCGGAGGCCAGATGGGCCTGGGCTCCTGTTCCAGCTCTGCTCTGTGATTTTGAAGGATGTCCTTGTCCTTGATGTCTCTGAGTCTCTGTTTCCTTATCTGAAACCTGGGGCAAATAGAACTATAGAATTGTTGTGAAAACCAAAACCAGGGAAAGTGTTAGAACAGTGCCTGCCACATGGTAAGTATCAGCGGCAGCAGTAATAGAATTTGTCTTCTCTTTAGCACACAGAATGCACTAGGAGGTGACATGTGGCCAGTAGTGGGGCGAGTGCAGGTGGGAAGGGAACTGGATGAACTGCCTCTGTGGTTTGGGTTTGTCTTGTCTTCTGCCTTGACCACCTCTGTGTTGCTCCCCGTTTGTTGCAGGTGGTGGCAGTGTACCCCTTTGTGGCCAGAAGCAGCCATGAAGTGAATTTGCAGGCCGGCCAGCCCGTGACTGTCCTGGAGGCCCAGGACAAGAAGGGAAACACGGAGTGGAGCCTCGTGGAAGTGAACGGACAGAGGGGATATGCGCCTTCCAGCTTCCTGGCCAGGGCCCCAAGTCCAGCGCCATGGGGCTGGAGTCTGCCCTCTTAGGGTGCCCTCTTGGAGCTCACAGTGCCACCAGCTTGGGGCAGACTTATGGACCATAACCCTGGGAGGGAAAAGGAACAAAGAAGAGATGGGTATGGAAGGGAAGGTCAAGTCAGCATTGGAGAAAGGGCACCCAGGAGGCAGCCAGAAGATGTGGGTGGGCCGTCCAGAGTACCTGGCATGGGTGGTGTTCTCAGGCCCCAGCCAGGAGCTCCCATGATGTCCACAGGAGGGTGTGGTTCCCACCTGGCATCACAGCACCCTGGCCGGCAAGACCCAGCCCACTGGCCAGGCTGTGCCCACAGTGTAAGGCCAACCTTTCCTTTGCCTGCCCCTGGGATAGGTTACCCAGGTGAATGTTACCTGTCTGCTGTGTGGGCTCAGGGAAGGGGGCTAGGGAAGTCACAAGCTGCTTGGCCTCACAGTTCACTTCCTAGACACCGTATCAGCTCACACCATAGCAGAGTAGTCACCTTTTATTTCTCCATGATGGGAGCCGAGTTATCTGGGCAGCGAACCTCTGGGCACCCTCTCAAGGGAGGCCTTTCGGTTTGCTGTGGCAGTGTCAGGGCTCCCAGGAGACTCTTGGCTGGGCTCTGGGCAGGGTGTGATCCAGTCACGGTTCTGGAATGTGCGTGGGCCAGTGCGGAGGCTGTTTTAGGGAAGGGGATTTTGAGGGTGCGTGAGGCTGTTGGCAGCAGCTGTGTGCTGTAGCTGCTTTCTCTGAAGAGACAAAGCGGCATGCAAATCTTAGAGGAAACTGGGTGAAGTGGATGAGTAAATGCCTTCTGGGTGGGGGAGGTTAGGTAATGGCATAGGTAGGTTTCCCGTTTCTGGGTGGAAGGGGAGCCAGGGGAAAATCCCTGTGGCTCCAGGAAGCTGTGGAGGGCCTGGAGGAGCAGAGGGCATGATATCGGTTGGCTGTGGGAACTTAGATGGGTACACAACCTCAGGTTTCCCACCACAAAGGCCTTCCTCATCAGGCTAGGGTGAGAATGACTTGAGGCTAAAGATGTGGAGGCTCCTTGTAAACTGTGAAGTGAGAAACTGATGTGAATTACCTTTGGTGGTAGGTTGCACCAGCCATGGCCTGGCCCAGGCCTACCCGTGGAATCTCACCTGCGCCACTCCCTGTTCCCGTGGCCAGGGCAGACACTGTTCATCAACAAGGCACCCTTTCCCATAAACGCAGGGGCCATCTCAGGACCCATCTCTATACTGCATTCCAGGTGGCCAGTCTCTTGAACTTGGTAAGCCAGATCAAACCTATTTGCCATCCCTCTCTAGAACTGGGAAATTGATGCCCCTCAAAAAAAAGTTCAAGGAAGATGGACCCATTGGAGCAATTTGGGGTGCAGTTGCTGTGGGATCATTAACTCTGGGTTGTTGTGGCTTCGGGCTAAAAGCCAATGCAAGCTTCACAGAAGGGAAAAAAGGAGATCCAGCGTGGGCTTCTGTGTAAACTACAAAGTTTGGAACCAACCTAAGCTTGAATGTGTGTAAAAACAGGTGGCAGTTCAGATTTATTTCCAAGAGCATTTCGATGTTATGTAACTGTAGTGCCTAAAGCCATTAGCTCTCGTTTTTGAAGGGCTTTTAAAAATTATATATGTGTCGGTGTCAGTTTTTAATTGACCTGCTCTGGGCTTGTTAAAGCACGAATACCCTGCATACTGCACAATCCCTTTCCCAGCTCCAAATCTGCTTTGCAAGATACACTGGACTCATTTTGCTTTCTCTTTCCTGCTCAGATTTCCCATAAAAACAGGAAGCATAGGGGAGCAGAAAATAAAGCAGGCAGCCCATCTGGAGTTCCGCCAGTGCTTACTGAGCACCTGCTGTATGCAGCAGCCACAGGCTCCAGCTCCGCAGCTCTCTGTGCGGCTGCTCTCTGCAGTCACCTGGGGAGCTTTGAGCTACCACTGAAACCAGGATCCCACTCCAGAGATTCTGGTGTCATTGGTCAGGGGTGTGGCCTGGGCCTAGGGAATGTAGAAAGCTCCCCAGGGGCTCGAATGTGCAGTCAGGGTTGAGGACCTGTGCCCTGGAGATGCAGTAATGGCTGCCTGAGATAGGCCTGGGGTCAGAGATGGCTTCAAGCTGTAAACTAGCCTGTGTCTCGCTTGAGCTTTGTACTAAATGTTTCGAAAGGCCTCTGCTGCACAGGAAGCTTTGAGGCAGTTTGAAACAGGATAACCAGTTCAGTCAGGTCCCAGAATGTATATTTATTAAGTGCCAATAAAAGGGAGCTGAACACAAATTGGATGTTCTTGTAGGCATGAGGGAGAGAACTCAATATACTCAGAACCAAGTCTATCTCATGAAGGGCAAATAAAAACTTATTCAGTAGCATGTGGGTTATAGTTTCTTGTAGACTAGGGGAAGAGATTAAAAGTCACTGAAGGGTGAGAAAATGCATATTGAGAAATGGAGAATGGCCTGAATTTTCTGTGTAAAGTGCCTTTCTCCCCTGAATGCCTAAAGCCACTGCACTGTGTGTGTTATTTATTTAACTGTTGAGTTGTCACATACTAAACTAAGCTATGGTATTTGCCTATGAACTGAACAAGAGTTTGGGGTGTTGGAGACTGATTCACAAGGGGGCCCCTTGTTCCCCGTGATGGAGCAAAACCTCATTAACCAAGGGCCCCAATCCAGTTTGGGATGGGGAGACCAGCTCATAATGTCAAAGAAAGAAGAATTCTTGGCTAATATGATGAGCCACTAGCTCAGTGACTGACCAGCGTGAATTGCTGGGAATAAAGGACTTCAAAGATGAAACGTCTCTGCAATTTGAGTGGCTCTAACTATTGGGTAGTCTGATGTCTAGGCGTGCTGTTTATTCATTGAACACTTACTTTATATATATAAATGGCACCTCATTCACTTAATAAGTGTTCCCTGTGCATCCTAGGTGCCTCCAGGGGCTGGCTTTAGCTGTTAGGAATAGAGCAAGAAAAGAGACAGATGGAGGCCTGATCTCTCAGAGCTCACAGTTTGAGGGCGACAGACGGGGCAGCAGGCAATTACAGCAGCGAAGGTGTTAGGATTGGGCAATAACAGGTGCCATGGGAGCCCAGGGGAGGGTCCAGCCCCTGACCAGGAGTTAGGGGCTAAGGAGGAAGTGATTTGCAAAATGAAGCCCGATAGATGGCTGGGGTTAGGTAAAGGTGGCAGGGAGGGCCATGCAAAAGCCCAGAGATGAGAGTGTATGTGGCATGTCGGAGAACTGAACTGCTGTACAGCTACAGCCCCGGTGCGTAGAGGGGTATGATGGCTGTAGTGAGAGGTGTTAGAGAGGTCAGCGTCATCTGAGGGCACTGGGGACCCTCGGAAGGGTTTGAAGCAGAGGAGGACAGGATTAGGAATGTATTTTTGGAAGATCATTAGGCTGTGGCTGTCTGCCCGGCATGCCCACAGGCGACTGCTTGCTTCATGAGGGCAGGGGCTCTGACTCATCCCAGAGTCTCCCTGAGCAGCTGCCACCGGGCTTCACGTGATAGATGCTCAATAGATGTGGGCTAGATTAATATCCCATTGGGGATGGAAGCACAACCCCTATCTTTATGGAATCTCCAAGCTAGTTGGGAGACAAGACAGCTGAGTCCTAGGTGGTCACCTGGCTCTGGAGGGATGCCACACACCAGGCTCTCAGACAAGGGAGAGATTTGGAAGGGCTGACGTGGCCAAGAGAGGCTTCCTGGAGGAGGTGGTGCTGGGCCTTGTGGGATCAGTTAGCTTTGGGGAAAGCAGAGGCAAGAAAACTTCTTCTCAGGCTCGGGGAGGCAGCCCATTGCAGTGAAAAGTGCCCAGCCTTTGGCCTCAGAAAACCTGAGTTCAAGGCCTGCTTGACCATTTGCAAATAAAAAGCTCACTTATCATGGGTTTATTAGGTGAAGAGGGTTGATGAAGACCCAGCTTCTCCTGCCCTCCCCACTCATTGCAGAGCTCTGGCCACCCCAAGGGCCCTGGACTCCCTCCATCAGGCCTGGAAGTCATTTGAGGGCCTGCCGGAGTGGGTCAGAGCTATAATGCTCTTGGCTGGGGGTCAGGAAGGACCTGGATTCCACTCAGCAATATCTCAAGGGGCTGGGACCCTAAACAATCCATCCATGTCATCTCGCACAACTGCTTTTCTCTTTTTTTCAATTTATTTTATTGAGATGCAATCACCCTTTTTAAAGTGTACAATTCAGAGGGTGTTAGTGCTCATCTGTTTTCTTATTTGCATTTTCTGGACTTACCTTTTCTGTTTTCTCTTCTGTAGAATGGGTGCAACAGTTCCTGTTCCCACAGGGCAGGTGAGAGGATTAAATGAGACAATGAATGTGAATGGTGGCGGATCACTTGGGGCTTCACTGTGTGCTGAGCAATTATGAGACATGAACTCTGACCACCAGGTGGCAGCAGGGTGCTATCAGTATGCTGAGGGAGAGGGTGGGAGTGGGGTCATAATGCCCAGGGGGCTGGGCAAGTAGTGCAGATGAGAGGAAGGGCATTAGAGGGTGGTAGGGACTGTGTTGGACCTGCAAGTGCACATTCCTGCAAGGTGCTGCAGTTGCTTGGCTCTACCAGTTGTTGCCACATCAGAATGGGGCCATATTGTTCCAGATATTCTGATGGGAAGTGGGAGTGGAGCTTCTGGCCAGGGAAGAGGCTGCTGGTCCTGATTCTGGGGTCTCAGGGCTTCCAGGGACATGAACAGAGCCTCTGGCCTGGACACAGACCAGTGCACAAATAACTATAACCACAGCTCCTGTTCAGTACTCATGGGGCTGTTTGAAGATTATCAGGGCATTTACTTTACATTTTTAACCAAGTGCCTGGCACATAGGAGGTCCTCAAAAGCTGCAAGCTAAAAACAAAAACAACAAACAACAACAGCAACTAACAAGCACAGATCTCAACACGAGCAGCCGTAATGGACCTTGTTTTGCAGGCATTTCACAGGACACGCTGGTGCGGCAGTGGGGACTGGGCCCCAGACCTCTCCTCTGGGGTGGGGCCAGGGCTGGGGACACAGACCCCGCTGAAAAAGAGTGGAGCCAGGTGAAGGTGTAGAGAGGTTGGGGGAACGGTGATGCCAGGGCACACTCCTTGGGGATGTGGGGGGCCATAGCAGGTATCCAGCAGGCAGCCAGAGTCCCAGTGGGGCACTTGGGGCAAGCATCTCCTAGTGTCCAGGAAGGACTGAGATCAAGGTCAGGTCAGGGAATGGGCAGCAAGTCCAGTCACAGGACTGGAGTTCAAGGACAATGCTCTGGGGACTCCGATCAATCAAGTCTTCGAGATGAGAACTGGGCATCAAGTCAGGGTCCAGGTAGCAGCCCAGGGGGCTTCATGCTGAGTTCTGGTGCTGGCCTAAAACTGCTTAAACCACCCCCCAACCCCCCATTTGGGGAAAGGATTGGTCCTAGGGACCAAGGTGGGCTGAGCCTTAGAACTGAGGGATGAAGAGGAAGGGGGTCTGGCAGGGTGGTGGTTAGGAACCCAGACTTCGCATGCGAAATGCCAGAGTCCAAGCCCTAGCTACACACTTAACAGCTGTTTGACCTTATTAAATAAGTTACTTAATCTTTCCGAAACCTCACTTTCCTCTTTGTGGGTAAACCAGGAAATAGTCTTACCTCAAAGGGCTGTTGGGATGTCTAAGTGGGATAAAGCATGGAAGCTTGTGGCACCATCTCTGGGATGTATTCAGTGCTGAAGAGATGACTGATCCTTGATCACAAGCCAGTTTTGCTGCCTCGTCCCCCAGTATTCCCATCAGACTTTGCAGGCAGTGATACCACACCAGAGTTTTCCCTTCTCTGGGCTCATCTTCAGCTTTTCCCCTAATGCCTACATTCCTGACTCTTCACCACCTGGAACTCTGAAAAATACCCCCTCACTGCATGGACTCTTTCAGAGCTGAAAGCAAGCAGATGTCTTAATAGGCTAAATGTTGTTCCCCTGTGAATGTAGACTGTATCCTCGCATACTCTGTGATGACTGGAGTAGGCCATCTTGAATTACTTCAGTCTCAAGATCTTTCACAATCTGCTGACAGTGCAGTTGTGTATAGCCTTGCCGCCATGGTAGGAATTTTGTGAGTACACCTATCGCCTACATTTTTTTAAATTCAAATTTCTAAATGTTTTATTACAATTTTTTTTACCCCCATACCTTTCCCAATGCCCCCCCAAAAACCATAGGTCAGAACAACAAACATAAAATAAAAATACAAACACAATGACACTCATGAAAACACACAGACACACACACAAAGAAATTGAACGTGTTCTCACCCCCTTTGACAACAGAAAAAAATCCCAATGTCCATTCTCTTCCTCTCCCCTCCTTCCTCCTCTACCTTAGCCGTGCCTACCTTCTAGGCCAGAGATTCCAAGCTATGATATTCCACTTAGGAGCCATGCATATCTCACCCTCATCCTGAGAATCACAGCTTCCAGCCTGAAGTACTTTGCCTAGATTTTCTTTTTGTGGTTTGTATTGTGAAGATCATATGCTTTCTGTTTTCCTAAATGCATTGAACTATGTATGTAACATTTTATTTTGCAATAAAATTAATCCTGAATTTGAATTATATCATTTCCTCCTCCAATAGTCTTTCATATGTCATTAGCTACCCTTTAAGGGAGTCAGCGAATAACCAACCTGCAGCTATGTCTCTTCCCATGCGCTGATCATACTACTCTTGGAGGCAGAACCTGAAAAGGCATCCAGGTCCCTCTCAACATAATGCTCCAGGCAGGCTCCGCCAACTGATCAAAAATGAAACCTCTTGCCATCTCGGTTCTGGGCCAGAATGGCCATTAGATTGACTTTTGAAGGGATGGTTTCAGGAAAGCAAAATGGTGACTGGAGAGAGAGGCAGGAAGCTTAGGGCAAGGAAGGAGGGTGAGGAGTCTGGGGCCAAAGAATCAGGGTTGCAAAATCAGACACCTGGGCTTTGGAAACTCATCTAGACTTGCGCTGTTGGAGTCTCCGTGGCTGTTGGCTTGTTTTGTCTCCTCAGCAGGCAGTAAAGTTCTTTTGGAAACTCAGCTTGTCTTAGAGGTCCCTGAACACCAAAGAGCAGCGGGGGTGGGGTGGGGGGTGGAGCCACAAGAGTACAGAGAACCCTAAGGGGAATAAGAAGGTGAATCTTAGAGGAAAGAGCTGGGTCCTTTCCTACTCCCAACTCTCACTCCTGCCAGGACAGGTCTGGCCTTGCTTCTAGAGTGAGACTGTTCCCTGCCCTGGGCTCTGGGCCCTCATCCAGGGAAGCCATCAGCACCAGGAAGGGCCCCAGGGGTAGAAGTGAGTAGTGTCAGGGAAGGGATGTTCAGTGAACAGAGATCTGGCAAGAAGAGATTTCTCTCTGCTAGACCCCATGCGATGTGTTTGGTACCCATTTGCTCATGGTCAGATCAAGCGGAACACTAGATTTTCTCCTCCCTCCACCCTACTGCAACCCCAAAGCACCTCTCCCTCAGTCGTCCCCTTTCAGTGAGTGGCACCATCATCCACTCAATTATTCATCCCCCAAACCTGGTACTTCTCCCTGATTTCGCTCTTCCTCTCAATTCCTCTCATTTAGTCCTTCAGTGAGGCCTGTCAACCTTCAAAAGCTTTCTGAAATTGGTCCACTTCTTTCTATCTGGCAGACAAAGCCACCACCGTCATTCTCCTGCACCACTACAGGAGCCTCCTGCCTGGCCTCTCTGTTCCCGCCCTTGTCCTTCACCCCTTGTCCACTCTCCATAGAATAGTCAGAGGGATTCTTCGAAAAAGGAAACTAAAGACGATCACTCCTCTTCTTAAAGCTAAACAGAATCCAGACTCCTTATTCTGACGTAAAAAGCCCTGTGTGGTCTGGGTCCCAAGTACCTTCCCACTCATCTTGTATCACCCTCCCCCTTGACTGGTACGCTACAGCCACCTCTGCTCCTTGCTTTCTTCCTATTTGTCAGTTACTCTAAGGACCTTTGTACTGGCTACTCCCTTCCTTGGTATGCTTCTCCCCCAGCTCTTCCGGCGACTGCTACTTCTCGCCATGCAGGTCTCAGCATGACGTCAGCTCCTCAGCGATGTCTCAGGTCTTCCCTGACCACTCAGTCTGGGCAGCTTTCAGACACTCTCTCTAGGACATCAACCTGTCTTATTTTCATTGTAGAATTTATCGCTCCCTCCTATTTTCTTGCTATTTATTTGTTTATCATCTGTATTAGTTCCAGTTCTCCAGACAGGAGATATATGTAAATATGAGATTTACTATAGGAATACCATAGGCTCATGTGACTTCAGGGATTGGCATGTTAACTCCAATGGAAGTTTCAGTGAATTCCCCAGGAGAAGCTGGCTAGCTGAAGTAGAGATAGAATTTCTTTTTGACTACTGAAATCCTCAGTTCACCTTTAAAGATCTTCACCATGGGATGAGACTTTTCTCATTGCTGAAGGCAATCTCCTTTGTTGATTGTAGATGTACTCAGCCATAGATGCAATCAACTTACTGATGACATAAATCCACAAACTGTCTTCACCATTGCAATCAGGCCCATGCTTGCTTGGCCAAACAACTGGACACCATAACCTAACCAAGTTGACACATGAACTTAAACATTATGGTCTACCTTTTGTCAACCTGGCACCCATAAATATCTCCTTAAACCACATTTAATCTCTAAATAAGACAATGACTTCCTTTGGGGAAGACTGGGAGGAAGATTAACAGTATAAATTTTTATCAACATAGCAGGTCCTCCAAGGGGACTGGCCTTCCCTCATTCAAGGGGTTCTGGTCTATAGACTGTCTCAAGTCTGGGAATTGATTGAGGCAGATCTGTTCTTCACATGGCACCACCAGGGTCAGCTTTCAGAAATACAGACCCAACCATGTCACTCCTTCCATGGCTTATGTCCGTGACTTCATGGTGGTCTGGCACCTGTTTATCCCTACCCCTCATTGAATTCTGTGCTCTGAATCTTGTACATTGCCCGTTCTGCCCTCTTTTGCTCATGTTCTTCCATCTAGGTGGAACTCCCATCCCCATGCCACTCCCCACCCCAACTACATCCTTTTTCAAATCTCAGTGTCATGTCACTTTCTCCAGGAAGTTTTCCTTGCTTGGTTCAGGTGCTCTTATTGTGTGTAGCTCTACTCAGGTTCTTCCTGCCCTCTATTGAAATTGCCTTTTTGCTTGAGGGTCTCTCCCATTGAATCAATTCCATGAAGGCGGGAACTATTTCTGTCTTGTTTACACTGTATCCACAGCCAAAAACTGTTGAATGAATGAACAAATGAATGAATGAGGGTTCCATGAAGACATCAAAGGGTCTTTTTGTTTGTCTGTTTGTTTTTTACATTTAGCTCCAAGTTCAGTTTGCTGGCACGTAGTTGACTCCCAATACATATCTGTTGAAAGGATGATGGACGAATGAATGAATGAATGAATGAGTGAGTGAGTGAGCAACAGAGCTCAAGGGCCCTTCCAATTTGCTTACCTTTGATTCTGTTTTCCCAGCATGCCCCTTAGACTGCAGCATTCTTTTGCAGAATAAAAGGAATACAAACGCCTTGTTTGAATGCTGTGGGATTTTGAGTAGAAAAAAAAATACTGCTCCTTCAGTAAGAGTTTCTTGCTGGCAAAGGGAGGAGGGTGAGTTGGGGCCTCAGCCCAGTTTCAGGATGGCCTCAGTTGGCCCTGCACTGACTAATAAAGTGTGAAATTGGCTTCATCCTCCATCACGTCTCCCCAGCCAGTGTGTCCCCGTAGCTTCTCCCTCTGCTACAACCGATGCAGCGCTGCCACCATCCCCTTTGTCACTGGCAGACAGGCAGGTCATCAGCGCCCACGCAGCCCCAAGCCCAGCAGCTCTGCAGAGCTCACAAAGCCATTTGGCCTCAGGCCAGGATGGGCTTTCAAAGCCAGCAGCATCCAATGTGGCATGTCTGACGCACCTTCCAAGCCAGCCACTGGTCCTTTGTCCCTATTTACCCATCTGGCACTGACTTCTAGTGTAGGGGTAGGGGCCAGAGGTGGGGACAGCATTCGACGAGCTCTTTGAGGCCCCCTGCCCCCTGTCACACCAAATGCAGAGAAGGGGAAGCAGAGCCCAAAGGGCCTGAGCGAGCAATGAAATCACTGGTATATAAAGAGAGCACAGAGGAGCTTGGGGTAAACTATGGGCTGTTTGGGTCTGATGGGAGGCCCCGAAACCCCTCTTCCCATCATGGTCATTTTTTGGTCTATTTCGTTTACTTGCTTCTACTTAAGATATCCTAGGAAGAAAGGGATTCCATGGCTCCAAGAAGTTCCCAAACCAGTGATCTACCTAGCAGATAAACACAAACCTGCCTGTGAGTCAGAACCAAGTGGTCGATTTGACAAGAAACAAAGCTTCTGAGCCCTGATATGTTTTTGCCCGCTTCGTATCCATTCCCTCTTCCCCCATGGATAGCCCCTATATTTCTTTAGAGTCATCCTTGCCTCACATGCAACCTACACTGTTTGGGTGGTGACCCCATTCAGTCCCCTGATACTCCAGGGGTGAGCATGTTCCCCAGGCCTGGCCAATTACAGACAGAGTGATCAGTCCATCAGTCCAAGAGCCAATTTGGTTTGGAGAGGCAATGCAAGGACTTTTGTCAGAGCTATAAAGAAAGAAATGCACTCTTTCTTGGAGACCCTAGGCTGGCAGCAACCAGCTTGGAGCTGCTGGCTAAGATTGAAGCTAACAGAGAGGTAAATCACAGTAAGAGATGAGACAGAGAGACAGAAAGACAAATAGATAGACATAACTGGTGACATGGGGTAAGCACCTGGATCCAACCAGGCCTGAAGCTTTCTCCCTGGGCTATCCAGCTACAAGAGCCAATATTCCTTTTTTTTTTTTTTTTTTTACTATAGCCAATTCAAGTTGGGTTTATGCTATTCGTAACTGAGAGAGTTCTAACTAGTACATAGACTCCTTCTCAGACCTATTAGCAATGCTCTCCACTGATGGAATCTGTGGAATATTTCTGAAAGTTTCTAAGGAAATTCTGATGTCATCATTTTATTAGTCAATGGACATCACTGAACTCCTGGTTCAGTAAGGTACATATAAAAGCAATCCTTCCAACCTGAGTAGTGAACTATTGTTTAACTTTACTTTTTGTTGTGGTGAAGAGACCTAGCAATAATGAAAGGCATATACTATCTGAGCTAAGTGTATTTTCCCTAAGACCCTATTTTGCCTTATGACCATTCGTTTTGTAATGTCACTGCCATATATTTCTTTTTTAAAAATTTTTCTCTACAATTTTCTTTTCTTGCCTTCAGTTAAGATCAGTAACTAACTTTTAATAAACTTTCACATAATTTGAGATTAAACTTCTACATATAATTGTGACAGTTATGATTTAATAAATTAAACAAAATGTCATTGTATTCAATATATGCACAATCTGAACATATTTAATTAAAAATGTAAATTAAAGTAATTGTAAAAACCCAAAATTTAAACTATTTTTCTTATATGTTTTCAAAGAAGTTATTTTTGCTTTCTTTTAGTTTTATTTATTTTTCATTGTGAAAAATAATGTATATACAAAAAAGCAATAAATTTCAAAGCACACTGTAGTAATTAATTATAGAACATATTGCAGACTTTGGTATGGGTTACAATTCCACAACTTTAAGTTTTTACTTCTTGTTGTTTCAAGACACTGGAGACTAAAAGAAATATCAATATAATGAATCATCAATCATACTTATTTGTTAAATCCTATCTTTTCTGTTATAACGCTACTTTCTCCCAATCTTTAGAAGTATTTGGCTATATCCATCCTAATTTTTTCCTGTTGGAAGGGGCTGTCATTAATGTGGGATAAAGGGATGGAATTAGTTGATGTTCTGGAGAGGCTGGCCCCTCTGCATTTCAGGGCTTACTGGTCCAGGAGGTTGTATGTTTCTGTATAACATCTGTATAATCTTATATAGAGCCCTAGGTATTTTTAGGGTTAGAAGGACTTGTTTTGATTGGGGTTTGGCAAACTATGGTAAATAGCAATATCTAGCTGAAGCTTATGTAAGAGTAACCTCCAGAATAACCTCTTGACTCTATTTGAACTCCCTCAGCCACTGATAACTTATTTGTTGCAATTCTTCCCCCTCTTTTGGTCAGGATGGCATTGTCAATCCATGGTGCCAGGGCCAGGCTCATCCCTGGGAGTCATGTCCCACATTGCCAGGAAGACTTTCACTCCTGGATGTCATGTCTTAAGTAGTGGGCAGAGTAATGATTTGACTTGCAGAGTTGGGCTTAGAGGGAGAGAGGCCACATCTGAGCAACAAAAGAGGTTTTCTGGAAGTAACTCTTAGGCATAACTATTGGTAAGCTTAGCTTCTCTGCCACATAAATAAGCTTCACAAGAGCAAGCCTCAAGATTGAAGGGCTTGACTTATTGACTTGGGAGTCCCTAATGTTTGAGACTTTATTAGGTTTTCCCTGGTGATAAAGCTTGATAGTTCCATATTTTTTCTCCCATTCCTCAAGGGACTTTGCCAATACTTTTTGATTACCTGCCCCAACATACCCTGGGATATATCTGGGCATTACTTTAAGCAATACAGAATTACAAGTCCTCATTCCTATTCTGGGCTCCATGTGTTTGGGTTGTTTAAATGATCTATTTAGACAAGTTGAGTTAGATTATGTGCTACAGAAAATTGAGGTTTTGGGCAAAATAAACCTCTCTTCCTTTGGTCTTAGACAGTAGGTAAAGTTCTAAAATACAGACAATGTCCTCATTACTCCTGTATTCTGATTTACTTTAGTCCCAACCCGATTGGCTTCATTCTTTTTTTTTTTAATTTTTTATTAATTAAAAAAAAATCACAAGAAAGAAACACAAACATTCCCAACACATGCTCATTCTTCTCTACACACACACTTAGCAATTCACAATATCATCACATAGTTGCATATTCATCATCATGATCATTTCCCAGAACATTTGCATCAATTCAGAAAAAGAAATAAAAAGACAACAGAAAAATAAAACAAAAACAGAAAAAAAATTTTACATAACATACCCCTTACCCCTCCCTTTCAATGATCACTAGCATTTCAAATTAAATTTATTTTAACATTTGTTCCCCCATTATTTATTTTAATTCCATATGTTTTACTCATCTGTTGACAAGGTAGATAAAAGGAGCATCAGAAACAAGGTTTTCAAAATCACACAGTCACACTGTGAAAGCTATATCATTATTCAATCATCTTCAGGAAACATGGCTACTGGAACACAGCTCTACATTTTCAGGCAGTTCCCTCCAGCCTCTCCATTACATCTTGGTTAACCAGGTGATATCTACTTAATGCGTAAGAATAACCTCCAGGATACCTCTCGACTCTGTTTGGAATCTCTCAGCCATTGACACTTTGTCTCATTTCACTCTTCTCCCTTTTGGTCGAGAAGGTTTTCTCAATCCCTTGATGCTGAATCTCAGCTCATTCTGGGATTTCTGTCCCACATTGCCAGGAAGATCCACACCCCTGGGAGTCATGTCCCACGTAGACAGAGGGAGGGTGGTGAGTTTGCTAGTTGTGTTGGCTGGAGAGAGAGGCCACATCTGAGCAACAAAAGAGGCTCTTTTGGGGGTGACTCTTAGGCCTAATTTTAAGTAGGCTTGACCTATCCCCTGTGGGGTTAAGTTTCATATGAACAAACCCC
>PVIY010036836.1:0-25136 GCA_004026745.1 Myrmecophaga tridactyla
ACTATACAATAGAAAAAGTTTTTTAAAAAATTACTGCATGCAGCAAAAGAAGTCCTAAGAGGGAAATTTATTGCCCTAAATGCCTATATCAAAAAAGAAGAAAGAGCAAAAATCAAGGAATTAACTGCTCACTTGGAAGGATTAGAGAAAGAACAGCAAACTAACTCCAAAGCAAGCAAAAGGAAAAAAAATAACCAACAGGAGAGCAGAAATAAATGAAATTGAGAACATGAAAACAATCAAGAAAATCAACTAATCAGAAGTTGGTTCTATGAGAAAATCAATAAGATTGGTGGACCCTTAGCAAGGTCGACAAAAAGAAGAGATAGGATGCAAATAAAATCAGAAATGGAAGAGGAAACATAACCACTGACCCCACAAAAATGAAGGAGGTAATGAGAGGATACTGTAAAAAAAACTTTATGGCAATAAACTAGATAATGTTGATGAAATGGACAACTTCCTAGAAAGGCATGAACAACCTACATTGACTCGAGAAGAAATAGACGACCTCAACAAACCAGTCACAAGTAAAGAAATTGAATTATTCATTAAGAAGTTCCCCCCCAAAAAAGTCTAGGACCAGATGGCTTCACATGTGAATTCTACCAAATATTCAAGAAAGAATTAGTACCAATCCTGTTCAAACTCTTCAAAAAAATTGAAGAGGAGGGAAAGCTACCTAACACATTCTATGAAGCCAACATCACCCTCATACCAAAGCCAGACAAAGATATTACAAAAAAAGAAGACTACAGACCAATCTCTCTAATGAATATAGATGTAAAAATCCTCAACAAAATTCTTGCAAATATAATCCAGCAGCACATTAAAAGAATTATACACCATGATCAAGTATGATTCATCCCAGGTATGCAAGGATGGTTCAACATAAGAAAATCAATTAATGTAATACACCATATCAACAAATCAAAACAGAAAAACCACATGATCATCTCTATTGATGCAGAATAAGTATTTGACAAAATTCAACATCCTTTCCTGTTGAAAACACTTCAAAGGAGGTGAATAGAAGAGAACTTCCTCAAAATGATAAGGGAATAAATGAAAAACCCACAGCTAACATCATCCTCAATGGGAAAAAACTGAAAACTTTCCCCCCTAAGATCAGGAACAAGAGAAGGATGTCCACTATCACCATTCAACATTGTATTGGAAGTTCTAGCCAGAGCAATTAGACAAGAAAAGGAAATGCAAGGCATCAAAATTGGAAAGAAAGAAGCAAAACTTGCACTATTTGCAGATAATATCAATCTTATTGATACCACGTCGAAAACCCTGAAAAATCCACAGCAGAGCTACTAGAGCAAATCAATGAGCACAGAAAAGTGGCAGGTTACAAGACCAACATTCAAAAATCTGTGGTGTTTCCATACACTAGCAATGAGTAATCTGAGGGGGAAATCAAGAAAAAAATTCCATTTACAATTGCAACCAAAAGAACGAAATATTTAGGAATAAATTTAACTAGGGATACCAAAGACCTATACAAAGAAAACTGCAAGAAATTGTTAAAAGAAATCACAGAAGACCTAAATAAATGGAAAGGCATACTGTGTTTATGTACTGGAAGACTAAATATAGTTAAGATGTCAGTTCTACCTTAATTGATTTTTAGATTTAATGCAATACCAACTAAAATCCCCAAAATTTAATTTTCAGAAATAGAAAAACCAATAACCAAATTTATCTGGAAGGGCAGGGTTCCACAAATTGCTAAAAATATTCTGAGAAACAAAAATGAAGTTGAAGGTCTCTCACTACCTGACTTTAAGGCATATTATGAATGTGGTCAAAACAGCATGGTACTGGCGTAAAGATAGATATACTGGCCAACGGAATCAAACATAGTGTTCAGATATAGACCCTCTCATCTGTGTACAATTGATCTTTGGTAAGGCAGTCAAGCCAACTCACCTGGGACAAAACAGTCTCTTCTATAAATGGTGCTTGGAGAACTGGATATCCACATGCAAAAGAATGAAAAAGGATCCATATCTCACATCCTACAGAAAACTTAATTCAAAATGGATAAAAGACCTAAACATTAGATCTAAGACCATAAAACTTTTGGAAGAAAATGTAGGGGAATGTCTTATAAATCTTATAACAGGAGGGGGTTTCCTAGATCTTACACCCAAAGCATGAGCATTGAAGAAAGAAATAGATAAATAGGAACCCCTCAAAATTAAACAGTTTTGTGCATAAAAGAACTTTGTCAAGAAAGTAAAAAGACAGTCTACACAATGGGAGACAATATTTGGAAATGATACATCCAATAAGCATCTAGTATCCAAAGTATATAAAGAGATTGTTCAACTCAATAACAAAAAGACAAATAACCCAATTACAGAATGAGCAAAAGACATGAAAAGACACTTCTCAAAAGAGGGAATACAAATGGCTAAAAGACACATGAAAAGATGCTCAACTTCCCTGGCTATTAGGGAAATGCAAATCAAAACCACAATAAGACATCATCTCACACCCACCAGAATGGGCATTATCAATAAAACAATGACAAGTGCTGGAGAGGATGTGGAGTAAGAGGTACAATTATCCACTGTTCATGGGAATATAAAATGGTATAACCACTGTGGAAGGCAGTTTGGTGGTTCCTCAGAAAGCTAAGTATAGAAGTGCCATATGACTCCGGCAATACCATTGCTAGGTGTGCTAGTTAGGTTTGGGTTTCAACTTGGCCAGGTGAAGGTGCCTAGTTCTTTTGCTGTGGACATGAGCCAATGGCTCATCTGTCATGATTACATCTGCAGTTGGCTAGACGGCACATGCCTGCTGCAATGAATGAAGTTTGATTTAGTTTTCTGGATGCTTAAATAAGAGAGCTCAGCATACCTCACCTCAGCACTCGCAGCTCAGCCCAGGCCTTTGGAGATGCAGAAAGGAATCACCCAAGGGAAAGTTGTTGGAACCCAGCGGACTGGAGAGAAGGCAAGCAGAGATTGCATTGTACCTTCCCATGTAAGAAAGATCCTCAGATGAAAGCTAGCTGCCCTTCCTCTGAAGAACTATACATTTCTAACTAAATAAATCCCCTTTTATTAAAAGCCAACCCATCTCTGGTATGTTGCATTCTGGCAGCTTTGGTAGACTAGAATACTAGGTATCTATTCAGAGCACATGAGGGCAAGGACACAAATGGACATTTGCACACCAATGTTTATAGCAGCATTATTTACAATTACCAAAAGATCGAAACCACCCAAATGTCCATCAACTGCTGAGTGGCTAAACAAGCTGTGGTATATACATACGATGGAATATTATGCAGCTGTAAGATCAAATAAAGTCATGAGGGATGTAACAACATGGATGGCCCTTGAGGACATTATGCTGAGGGAGATTAGCCAGAAACAAAAGGACAAATACTGTATGGTTTCACTGATACGAACTAACATTAACGAATGAACTTGGAGAATTTCAGTCAAGAACAGAGACAATCAGGAGATAGAAATAGGTTAGATCTTGGGTAATTCGAGCTGAAGGGGTACCGATTGCACAACAGGGCTGATTGTAAAAATTCAGAAATAGATAGCACAATACTACCTAATTGTAGCACAATAATGTAGTACACTGAATGAAGCTGAATGTGAGAATACTGGAGGGAGGAGGGTTGGGGGCACAAATGAAACCAGAAGGAAAGATACACGATTGATTTGAACAGTGAATAAAAAAGTTTCTGCAAAGTCCCCTTGGGAGGACGGTGAGAAAGGGGGAAAATTCAACTTCTGCATTTGAAGAATTCCTGATATTCTAGCAAGCAGTGGGGACAACCAAATCAATAGGCCAACCCCTCAATCTTGGGGTTTGTTCTTATGAAACTTATACCTGCAAAGGGTAGGCTAAGCCTACTTAAAATTTGGCCTAAGAGTCACCCCAGAGAACCTCTTTTGTTGCTCAGATGTGGCCTATCTCTCTCTTTCTCAGCCAGCACAGCATGCAAACTTAGCGCATTCCCCCTCTCTAAATGGGACATGACTACCAGGAGTGTAAGCCTCCCTGGCAACATGGGACAAAAATCCTAGAATGAGCTGGGACTCAGCATCAAGGGATTGAGAAAACCTTCTTGACCCAAAGGCAGAAGAGTGAAATGAGACAAAATAAAGTGTCAGTGACTGAGAGATTTCAAATAGAGTTGAGAGGTCACCCTGGAGGTTATTCTTATGCATTTTATAGATAACCCCTTTTTAGTTTAAGGTGTATTAGGAAGGCTAGAGGGAAATGCCTGAAACTGGAGAGCTGTGTTCCAGTTGCTAAGTTTCTTGAATATGAATGTATAATGTTATATCTTTTGTGATGTGACTATGTGAGTGTGAAAACCCTGTGTCTGATGCTCCTTTTATTGATGATATTGACAGTTGAATAAAAAATATATGGATTAAAATAAATAAATAATAGGGAGAACAAATGTTAAAATAAATTCAGTAGATTGAAATACTAGTGAACAAATAAAAGGGAGTGGTAAGGAGTATAGAAAAAATAGGGGGAACAAAGGTTAAAATATATTGAGTAGATGGAAACACTAGTGGACAATGAGACGGAGGGATAAGGGGTATGGTATCTATGAATTTTTTCTTTTTTCTTTTATTTCTTTTTCTGGAGTGATGTAAATATTCTAAAAAATTATCATGATGATGAATATACTATTATGTGATGATATTGTGAGCCACTGATTGTACACCATGCATGGAACATTTGTATGTTAAGAATGTTCGTGCTTTTATGTTGTTTTGTTTTGATAATAAAAAATGAATTAAAAAGAAACCTTAAGGGATGTGGCAAAGGTGGTTTTGAAAGGGAAATTTATTGCCCTAAATGCCTATATTAAAAAACAAGAACGAGCAAAACTTGAGAATTAAATGCTCACCTGGAGAATTTAGAGGAAGAACAGCAAACTAACCCCAAAGCAAATAAAAGAAGAAAAATAATAAAGACTAAAGCAGAAATAGACAAATGGAGAACAATAAAACAATAGAAAGAGTAAACAAAACTGAAGTTGGTTTTCTGATAAATTTAAAAAATTGTTGGTCCCCTAGTGAGGCTAACAAAGAAGAAAGGAGAGAGGACTCAAATAAAATCAGAAAATGAGAGTGGGTTTGTTACCATAAATCATGAAAAAAAATTTTTTTAATCATAAGAGAATATTATGAATCACTATATGCCAATGAACTGGACAACTTAGATGCAGTGGACAAATTACTAGAAGCACACTAATTACCTACACTGACTCAAGGAGAAACAAAAGATTTCAACAAACCAATTACAAGTGACAAGATCCAATCAGTTATCAAAAATCTTCCCACACACACAAAAAGCCCAGGACCTGATGGCTTCACAGGAGAATTTTTAAAAAGAGGTAATGCCAATCCTACTCAAATTGTTCCAAAAAATTGAAGAAAAAGGAATTCTACCTGACTTGTATTTGAAGCTTAACATCACACTAATAACAAAATCTGATAAAGATGATACAAGACCAATATCCCTAATGAACATAGATGCAAAAATTCTTAATAAAATACTAGCAAATTGTATCCAATGCCACATTAAAAGAACTATACATCATGATCAAGTGAGATTCATACCAGGAATGCAAGGATAGTTCAACATAAAAAAATCAATCAACATAATATAGTACATTAACAAATCAAAAGAGAAAATCACATGACCATCTCAATTGATACTGAAAAAGCATTCAACAAAATCTAGCATCCTTTCATGATAAAAACACTTCAAATTGAAGGAAACTTTCTCAATATCATAAAGGGCATATATGGAAAGCTCATACCCAGCATCATACTCAATGGTGAGAAATTGAAAGCATTCCCCCTGAGATCAGGGATGAGACAAGGGTGCCCACTGTCACCCCTATTATTCAACATTGTATTAGAAATACTAGATAGAGCAATTAGACAGGAGAAAGAAATAAAAGGCATCCAGATAGGAAAGGAAGAAGTAAAACTTTCATTATTTGCAGATGACATGATCCTATACTTAGAAAACCCTGAGAAATCTGCAGCAAAACTACTTGGGCTAATAAACAAATTCAGCGAAGTGGCAGGATACAAGATTAATGTACAAAAATAAGTAATGTTTCTGTGCACAAGCAATGACCTATCTGAGGTGACAACTAAGGAAAAGCTTCCATTCAGAATTGCGATCAGAAGAATTAGGTAGCTAGGAATAAGCTTAACTAGGTATGTCAAGGATTTATGCACAGAAAATTACCAAAAAAAATTGCTTAAAGAAATAAAAATGACCTAGATAGATGAATAGATATTCCATGCTTATGGATAGGAAGGTTGAATATCGCCAAGATGTCAAGTCTACCCAAATTGATCTACAGATTCAATGAAAAACCAATAAAAACCCAACAGCCTACTTTGAAGATTTACAAAAATTGGTTATCAAATTAATATGGAAGGGAAAGGGACCTCAAATAGCAAAAGATATCCTAAAAAAGAAGAGCAAACTGTGTGGTCTATCATTTTCTGACTTTAAAACTTAGTGTAAAGCCACAATAGTCAAGACAGCATGGTACTGGCACAGAGACAGAAGGATTGACCAGTGGAATAGAATCAAGAGTGCAAGATCGACCACCAAATTTATGGACATCTGATCTTCAATAAGGCCCCCAAATCCACTGAATGGGACAGAATAGTCTTTTCAATAAATGGGCATAGGAGAACTGGATTTCAATAGCCAAAAGATTGAAAGAGGACCCCTATCTTACACCCTATACAAAAATTAATTCAAAATAGGTCAAAGACCTAAGTGTAATAGCCTGTACCATAAAACTTCTTGAAAAACAAAGTGTAGGGGAAATATGGAACTATTAACCTTAACATCAGGGAATCCCCTGATACTGTGTCAAATGTTAAGGAGACCCAAATCAATACGTCGTGCCCTCAATCATGAGGTTTACTCTTCTGAAGTTTATGTAGGTAGCAGAGAAGCTTAGACTACCTATATGCATGCCTAAGAGTTACTTCTGGAGGACCTCTTTTGTTGCTCAGATGTGGCCTCCATCTCTCTAAGACAAACTCTACAAGTGAAATCATTGCCCTCCCCCCTACATAGGACAGGGGTGAAAGCCATCCTGGTGATGTGGGAGAGGACTCCCAGGGATGAACAGGGATCAACAATTCCATCCTGACCAAAAGGGGGAAAAGAAGTGTAACTAATAAAGTATCAGTGGCAGAGAGAGTTCAAATAGAGTTGAGAGGCTACTCTGGAGGTTTTTCTCAGGCAAACTTCAGTTAGACCTGTCTACCTATCATAACCTGCAAACCCCAACCAGGACCATTCCAGCCAATCCTAAAGAGCACATAGGGCAATACAAAAGATTCCACAAGGTCTCCATGCACTAGAGTAACTTTCTAGAGTAGAAACCTACAACCCTGAGATGGGTCTCTGGACCAGATAAGTCCTGAAACCTACAGGGCCCAGCCTCTCCAGAACATCAGATAGTTCCATATTCCAACACCTTATTATTGACAGACCCTTCCAATATGAAAAATTTAGAATGGTCATAGCCCAAACACCCCTAAAGAGAGGTATGGAAATATCAGAGGTGATGGTGGAGTCATATATTGAAAATAGGATTTAATGCTGAATCATTAAATTGATATCACTCTTAGTCTCTAGTATCTTAGAGCAGCTAGAAGTAAAAACCTAAAATTGTGGAATTGTAATCCATGTCAAACTGTGAAATATGTTGTACAACTAATTGTGGTGCTGCACTTTGAAATTTATTGCTTTTTGTATATATGTTATTTTTCGCAAAAAAAGAAGGAAATTTGAGAGGATCATATGGTAGCCCATGACAAACTCTGAGATCTGTCCTGTAACTACTTGTTGAAGAGCCCTTTGAAAACTATTGCTTTTTTTATTTCTTTGATTTGTATATATGTTATACTATACAATGAAAAAGTTTTTAAAATGTAGGGAAACATCTTCAAGATCTAGTAATAGGAGGAAGCTTCTTAATCTTTACACCTCAGGCACAACCTATGAAAGAAGAAATGTACAAATAAGAACTCCTTAAGAAAAAGTGCTTCTGTGCCTCAAAGGACTTTGTTAAAAAGTTAAAGAGGCAGCCAACTCAATGGAAGAAAATATTTGGAAACCACATATTGGATAAAAGCTTGATATCCGGTGTACATAAAGAAATTATACAGCTCACCAACAAAAGAACAAAGAGCTCAGTTACAAAATGGGCAAAGGAAATGAATAGGCACATTTCTGAAGAGCAAATACAGATGGCTAAAAGGCACATGAAGAACTGCTCATTTTCATTGGCTATAAGGGAAATGAGATTAAGACAACAATGAGATATCACCTCACACCTATAATAATGGCTGCTATTAAACAAACAGGAAACTTTAAATGTTGGAGAGAATGCAGAAAGATTGGAACACTTATTCAGTGTTGGTGGAAATGTAAAATGGTTCAGCAGCTGTGGAAATCAGTTTGGTGATTCATCAGAAAACTAAATATTGAGTTGCCCTATGACCCAGCAATACCAATACCCAGTATATACCCAAAAGAGCTGAGGGTAGTGACATGAACAGACATTTGCACACCAATGTCCCTAGTGGCACTATTCACAATTGCCAAGAGATGGAAACAATCCAGGTGCCCATCAACAGAAAAGTGGAAAAACAAATGTGATAAAGCCATATGATTGAATATTATGAAACATTCAGACAAAATGGTGTCCTGAAACATATGACAACATGGATGAAGCTTGAGGACATAATGCTGAGTGAAATAAGGTGACAGAAAAGGACAGATACTGTGTGGTTCCATTACTATGACTCTGAAAAATTCACCAGTGTTTTGGAGCAGTAGAGGGAAAAATCTGGGAGGAGGACATAGTGGCCCGTGACAGACACTGGGACTTGTTATGTAGCTGCTTGTTGGGGTATACTTTGAAAATTGTTGCTTTTTTCTTTCTATTATTTGTACAGATATATAACCTATATTTAAAATATGTGCTCTATTGTACAACAACAAAAGATTTAAAAATTATAGGCAGTTATAGTACTATTAGATAAAATAAATTCCTGAAATAAAAACTTTGAAAATATTTAGTAACATTGCTCACTACTATAGCAAGTTTGATATTTGTAATAACTTTTTACTTGATATTTTGAGAACGCACACAGTTTTAATAGTTAATCAAGTGGTATTTAAGATACTGTTTAATATTTAGAATTCAAGTAACTCTGTTATCTGTATTTACAGATTTTTTCCTTCCTTGCTTTGATTTTAAATTGGTTTATGAAACATACTTGTACAAACAGGCTTTATGATGATTACTGAGATTTTTTTAATACGCCTGCAGATAAGCTAATTAAAATATCCATTTTAGGTGGTTAAGATTTCCATATGTTAATTGTAAAAATATTTGTATCTTTATATTCTCCTGAAATCAGGAAAATATTCAGTAATATGGGTCATTACTATAGCAATGCAGATATTTGTAAGAACTTTCTACTTGATATTTTCAGAACATTCGCAGTATTGACAGCTGATCAAATGGTATCTATATTAGTGTTTAATACTTAGAATTTAAGAACTTTGCTATCTGAATTTGTAGATTTTTGCTGCCTTAATTTTAAATTGGTTTATGAAACTTACTGTACAAATACAGGCTTTACCATTATTATATAGATATTTTATTTAAATATGCCTAAGGTTAAGCTAACTAAGATATCCATTTTTGGTGGTTCTAAGTGTATTGTTTGTTTTCTTAAATAATAAAAATAAAGAGAGGGCAACGGAAATGTTTCCACTCACAATTGCCTCTAGTGATCCACAAGCAAAATTTTTTGCTTCCTGTCCCCATGAACGTAGGCTCTACTGGTGTTGAGGTCTTAATTCAAAAAGGAGCATATCTTTCATCAGGAGTCACAATAATGATTACACTGAGCTGTTAAGTGAGTCTGTTACCTGTCACTTTCATCATGCTTCTAAGGCAATGGGAAAGGAGGGGATTTTTTTGTCTGGGGTTACTGAACCTGATTACCAAGAGAAAATTGGGTTGCTACTAGAGGTGAGGGAGAATATGTCTGGAATACAGAAGATCCCATAGGGTCTGCTAATGAAACATACCAGTGAAAAGTTTGAGCAGCATGATAGGTGTAAAAGTAGAAATATTTTAATTTGTTATGAAGGGGGGGATATATAGATTCATGATGTCTGAATGGTAAATAGGTTCCAAAATATTATTAGGTCAATCAGCCTTATTTTTTTTAAACAGATATAGTTCACATATCAATAAAATCCACTTTAAAAATGTACAATTCAATGAATTTATATACTCACGAAGTTGTGCAGCACTTAACATTAACTTCAGAACTTTTCATTCACCTAATAAAAGAAATCCCCTACCCACTAGCACTTACTCCCCATTCCACCTCACTCCCAGCCATAGCAACTTCTAATCTTCCTCTAATTTACTCTTTATGGAATTTGCCTTATTTTAATTTCCTGGGCTGCTCAAAGCAGATACCATGAAATGGGGTGGCTTTAAATAATGGGAATTAGATTACAGTTTGAGGCTGTGAGAATAACCAAATCGAGGCATAATTGAGGTGATGCTTTCTTCCCTAAGACTGGCTGCTGGCAATCCTTGGATTTCTACCACAATACAAGACACTTGGCAGCATCTGCTGATCTCTCCATTCTCTTTCCGGTTTTATTTATTTCAGCTTCTTGTTTCTGTGACTTTCTTTTTCTCTCTCTGTATCCATTCTGCTTATAAAAGACTCTAGTAAGAGGATTAAGACCCATTCTGAAAAGGTGGGTTACACCTTAATTAAATAGCTTCATCAAAAGATTCTACTTGCAAAGGGTTCATATCTATAGGAATGGATGAGATTTAAGAACATGATTTTCTGGAGTACATACAGTTCCAGACCATCACATGCCTAATCTGGACATTTTATGTAAGTGGAATCATGCAACAAATATTCTCATGTCTTAAGTATAATAACACTTTCAAGGTTCATTTTATTGCATGAATCATTACTTAATTCCATTTTATTGCTGAATAATAAATTTTATGGACATGCCACATTTTGTTTACCCATTTATACATTGATGGACATTTGGGTTTTCCACTTTTTTACTATTATGAACAATACTGCTATGAACATTTTTGTTCAGGTTTTTATTGAGCATATATTTTCAGTTCTTTGGGGGAATATATCAAAGAGTGGAATTGCCAAGTTAAAATGCCAGTCTTTTGGAAGGAAGTTTTGGTAATGTCAATGTCATGGATATGTGCGTGTTCTGATATTCAGCAGTCTTCATCCTGAAAGTTTTACTTCTCCCTCTCCAAGATAACTTTATTTCTTTGTTCTGCTGATTGCTGTAGCTAGAACTTCCAGCACAATGTTGAATAATAGGGGTGACAGTGGGCATCCTTCTCTTGTCTTGATCTTAGGGGGGGGAAGCTTTTATTCTCTCTCTATTGAGCATGATACTGGCCATCGGTTTTTCATATATTCCCTTTATCATACTGAGGAAGTTACTTTTGATTCCTTTCTTTTGAAGTGTTTTTATCAGAAAAGGATGTTGATTTTTGTCGAATGCTTTGTTAGCATCAATCGAGATGATTTTTCTCTTTTGATTTGTTAATTTGCTGTATTACATTAATTGATTTTCTTGTGTTGAACCATCCTTGCATTCCTGATATAAACCCTACTTGACCGTGGTGTATAATTCTTTTAATGTGTTGCTGGATTTGATTTTCTAATATTTTGTTGAGAATTTTTGCATCTATGTTCATTAGGGAGATTGGCCTATAGTTTTCCTTTCTTATAGTATCTTTACCTGATTTTGGTATTAGAATGATATTAGCTTCATAAAATGAGTTAGGTAGAGGTCTTTTTTCCTCCAATTTTTGGAAAAGTTTGAGCAGGATTGGTGTTAGTTCTTTTTTAGAATGTTTGATAAACTTCCCCTGTGAAGCCATCTGGCCCTGGGTTTTCTTTGTGAGGAGATTTTTGATGACTGATTGAATCTCTTTACTTGTGATTAGTTTGTTGAGATCTTCGATTCCTTCCTGAGTCAGTGTAGCTTCTGTGTTTCCAGGAATTTGTTCATTTCATCTAAGTTGTTTAGTTTCTTGGTAAATAGTTGTTCATAGTATTCTTTATGATTTCTTTTGTTTTTTCAGGCTCTGTAGTACTGCACCCATTCTCATTTCTGATTTTGTTTGTTTGCACCCTCTCTCGTTTTTTCTTTGTCAGTCTCGCTAGTGGCCCATCAGTTTTATTCATTTTCTCAAAGAACCAACTTTTGGGCTTATTGATTCTTTCTATTGTTCTTTTGTCCTCCTGTTCATTTAACTCTGCTTTAATCTTTGTTATTTATCCTATTCTATTTACTTTGGGATTAGTTTGCTCTTCTTTCTCAAGTTCCTCAAGATGAGCAGTTAAGTTCTTGATTTTTTCTTTCTTGTTTTTCAATATAGGCATTTAGGGCAATAAATTTCCTTCTCAGCACAGCTTTTGCCATATTCCATAAGTTCTGATATGTTGTATTCTTATTTTTATTCATCTCCAGATAGCTACTGATTTCTCTAGCAATTTCTTCTTTGACCCACTGGTTGTTTAAGAGTGCCCTATTTAATTGCCATATATTTGTGAATGTTCTCATTCTTTGGTGGTTATTGAGATCCAGCTTCATTGCATTGTGATCAGAGAGAGTGCTTTCAATAATTTCAGTGTTTTTAAATTCATAAAACCTGTTTTTTGACCGAGCATATGATCAATCCTGGAGAATGTTCCATGAGCAGCAGAGAAGAATGCATATCCTTGTGTTTTGGGGTGCAATGACCTACATATGTCTGTTAGGTCTAATTCATTTATCAAGTTGTTTAACTTCTGTATTTATTTGTTGAAATTGTTCCATTTATAGAAGAGAGTGGTGTGTTGAAGTCTTCTACTATTATTGTTGAAACATCTATTGCTCTCTTCAGTTTTGCCAATGTCTGTCTCATGTACTTTGGAGGCCCTTGATTGGGAGCATAAACATTTATGATTTCTTCTTTGCAAATTGTCCCTTTACTTAATATGTAGTGTCCTTCTTTGTCTCTTATGGTGTCTTTACATTAAAAGTCTATTTTGTCTGATATTAGTATACTTACTCTTGCTTTCTTTTGGTTAAAACTTGCGTGGAAAATCTTTTTCCATCCTTTCACTTTCAATCTATTTGTATCCTTGAAGACAAGTCTCTTGTAAGTAGCATATAGCTGAATTATATTTCATGATCCATTCTACCAATCTGTATCTTTTAAGTGGTAAGTTAAGTCCATTAACATTAAAAGTTATTAGTGAGAAAGCATTTCTTGAATCCACCACCTTATCTTTTGGATTTTATTTGTCAGATCAATATGTCCTTTTCCCTCTTTCCCTTTTTATCCTTTAAGTTACTCTTACTGGTACTCTTAAATTCTGTGCCTCCTCCAGACCTCTCTCTTCTGTCTATTTTTTTCAACTGGCAGAACTCCCTTTAGTATTTCTTGTAGGGCGGGTCTCTTGTTGACAAATTCTTCCAGGAGTTGTTAGTCTGAAAATTTTAATGTCTCCCTCAGTTTTGAAGGACAATTTGCTGGATGCAGAATTCTTGGCTGGAAGTCCTTCTGTTTCAGGATCTTACATGTATCATACCACTGCCTTATCGCCTCCATGGTGCCAGTTGAGTAGTCTGAACTCAGTCATATGTGGTTTCCCTTGTATGTAGTAGATTGTTTTTCTCTTTTTCTTTCAGAATTTTCTGCTTCTCTTCAACATTCGACAGACTGATTAGCAGATGTCTTGTGGGAGGCTTATTTGGATGTGTTCTATTTGGAGTCCATTAAGCTGCTTTGATGTGTATATCTATGTCTTTTATAAGGGTTGGGAAGTTTTCCCCATTATAGCCTCAACTACTCTTCCTAGCCCTTTACTCCTCTCTTCTCCTTCTGGGATACTAATGATTCTTATATTTGTGTGCTTTGTTTTTTCCATAATTTCCCTGAGATTCAATTCAAATTTTTCCATCGTTTTGTCCATTTGCTGTTTTGAGCATTTGATATCAGTGATCTTGCCTTCTAGTTCATTTATTCTTTCTTCTGCCTCTTCAGATCTGCTGTTGTGTGTCTCTAATATGATTTGTATTTGATCTACAGAATTTTTAATCTCTGTTATATCTGCTATTTTTCTATTTATTCTTTCAAATTCCTTTTTATACTCTTCTAGTGTCTTCTTGATCTCCTTTCTGTCATTAGCCATCCCACTTATTTTATTTAGTAAAGTTATATGAACATCTTTGATTAGTTGTTCTAATTTCTGTGTCTCCTCTGGAGTTTTAATTTGATCTGGAGCATATCTGTCTGCATTGTGATATGCTTAGTGATCTTCTGTTGTTTTTGCCACATGTAAATACCTTGATTGATTAACTTTGAACTTGACTTCCTTCAGAAGTCTAAAGCCCTGTATTTTCAGGATGGTTATGTAGCAGGATGGAGGGCACAGGGTGGGGCACAACAGTGCTGTGATGTCTTGCAGTGCAGGAATAGGTACAGGTTGGGTATGCTATGCTGGTGCTTGTGAATGTGAAAGGGAAAACTTAATTTGTAGAGTCTGTTCTGCTCAACTGATGTGGCCATTACATGACTTCTGTAATAAATTATTATAGAGTTTGTTATGCTTAACTGATGGGGCCATAACATGACTTTGATAATAAATTTGTAGAATTTGTTATACTCAACTGAGATTACCATTATATAAACTTGACTAGGTGCCAGGAAACCCTCTTGGGCCCTAGCCAGTTCCCAGAGGACCACCTGGGTCTGGTCACTAAGCTAATTGGAATCTGGCCACTACTGTGTAAAGATACCTTATAAACTGCATGAAAGCAGTTAGACTAGAGAATCTCCTGAGAGAGAGAGAGGGAGAGAGAGAGAGAGAGAGAGAATCTTATCTGGGAAGATGTTTTGCTGTGGATTTTTACCGGTCAGACTCTAAATGCTGTCTCTGAGATTCCCCAGCCCTCCTCTTCAGGTGTTGATGCTGTCCTATCTGGTGATGCAACTATGTCTCATTTCTAATAATCTTTTAATTACAAATTGTCTATTTATTCTTGAATTAGTTTTTGTAGTTTGTGAATTTCTAGGAACATACCCATTTCATCTAAGTTATCTAAATTGTTGACATACATTTGTTCATAGTATTCCTTTGTAATCTTTTTTTTTTTTTTGAATGCTGTATGGCGGGGTCACATTTCTTTCTTTTTCCATGTGAGTATCCCATTATTGTAGCACCATTTGTTGAATTTTTTGTTAGTGTCTTTCTTTGTTTTGCTCTTTGGGAAGTGCACGGGCTAGGAATCGAACCCGAGTCTCTTGCATGGCAGGCGAGAATTGTACCACTGAACTACCCTCGCACCCCCTTCTTTTGTAATCCTTTTAAATTCTACAAATTTTCTATAAATTCGGTAATAATGATTGCTCTTTCATTTCTGATTTTAGTAATTTGCATATTCTCTGCTTTTCCCTAGGTCAACCTAGCTAAAAGTTTGTCAATTTTGTTGATCTTTTCAGAGAACTATCATTTGATTTTGATGATCTTCCCTATTGCCTGTTTCATTTATTTCCATTCGAATCTTTATTATGCCCATCTTTCTTCTAGCTTTGAGTTTACTTTGTTCTTCCTTTTCTAGTTCCTTAAAGTGCACACTTAGGTTACTGCTTTGAGATCTTCTTTTTTATTGTCAGCATTTTAGCTATAAATTTACCTCTAAGCAACGCTTTTTGGTATGTTGTGCCTTCATCTTCACTGATCTCAAAGTATTTTCTGATTTCCCTTTTGATTTCTTCTTTCACCCACTAGTTATTTAAGGGTATATTGCTTAATTTCACATATTTTTTAGTTTGTCAATATTTTACCTTTTCTAATTTAATTCCATTGTGGCCAGAGAACACATTTTGTATTATGTCTACCCTTTTAAAATTAGTGAAATTTGTGTTTGGCCAAGCATATGATCTATCCTTGAAAAAGTTTCTATTTTTTAATTGCAAAAGAATCTCTTTTTTGACTCTGAAATTTAAATATTCAGTTCTTTTGGAATTTATATTTTGTATTCTCTGAATAGTGATCAATATATTTTTGCATATTGATATCCAACTGACCAAGAATCATATATTGAAAAAAAGACCTCATTCCCTTCTTTGCTGCAGTGTTTGCTTTTTACACACAAAGTTAATACTGTCTTTTTCTATTGAGATCCTCAGTTATCTTCAGTTACATATCTATCAGTAGAGATATGTAGAACAAATACCACAGTATCTTAGATATTGTAGATTTGCAATAAGATTGAATATCTGCAAAGGTAGGTTTCCCATTCCTCTATTCTTTTACATTATTTTGGTTTATTATTAGAGTTCTATATTGAAATAGAACCAACAGGATAAATCTATAAATATAGATTGATAAGGGTGTCACATGAAACTGTGGGGATGGAAAAGTCCAAAATCTGTAGGGTAGGCTCTGAAGATGGCAGCTCCGATGAAACATCTAGATGAACTCCAAAGGAAAGTCTCTCTATCCAAGTGCACTTCTTCCTTAAAAGTCCTAAACTAATCAAATTATCTTATTTGTGAGAGGCATCCCCTTAGTTGGTCATAGATGTAATCAGCCATAGCTGCAATCAACTGACTGATGATTCAATGAACCAGCTGTTCTAGTTTGCAATGCTGCTGGAATGCAATATACCAGAAACAGAACAGCTTTTATAAGGGAAATTTATTAAATTGCAAGTTTACAGTTCTTAGGCCATGAAAATATTCATATTAAAGCAAGTCTATAAAAATGTCCAAATTAAGGCACAAAAAAGATGTTATCTTCACTCAAGAAAAGCCAATGAAGTTCAGGGTTTCCTCTCAACTGGAAAGGCACATGGTGAAAATAGCAATATCTGCTAGCTTTCTCTCCAGGCTTCTTATTTCACGAAGCTTCCCAGGGGCATGCTCTTTCTTCATCCCCAAAGGTCTCTGGCTGCATGGGCTCTGTGTCTCTCATGGCTCTGAAACTTTTTCCAAAATGTTCCCTCTTTTAAAGGATTCCAGTAAACTAATCAAGACAAATGTGGAATGGATGGAGTCACATCTCCCTCTAATCAAAAGTTAATGACTACAATTGGGTGTGTCACATCTTTATGAAGATAACCTAATCAAATTTCCAACCTACAGTGCTGAATAGGGATTAAAAGAAATGACTGCGCAGGGTGGTGCAACAGTGGCTCAGTGGCAGAATTCTCGCCTCCCATGCCAGAGACCCGGGTTTGATCCCCAGAATCTACCCATGCCAAAATTAATTAATTAATTAACTAATTAATTAAAATAAAAAAGAAATGGCTACCTCCACAAGATGGAAATTTTGATTAGATTATCTCCACAAAGATGAGGCGTGCCAAACTATGAACTTTGGATTAGATGGAGATGTGACTCCACCCATCCTAGGTGGATCATCTTCTCCTTCTTCTTCTTCTTCTTCTTCTTCTTCTTCTTCTTCTTCTTCTTCTTCTTCTTCTTCTTCTTCTTCTTCTTCTTCTTTTTTGCATGGGAAGGCACTGGGAATCAAACCTGGGCCCCATAATGGCAGATGGGAACTCTGTTGCTGAACCATTGTGGCCAGTCCCCAGGTGGATCTTGATAAATTTACTGGAGTCCTTTAAAAGAGGAAATATTATGGAGAGAGGAGGAAGCAGAGCTGACAGAAACTTCAGAGCCAAGAGCTGACACAGACACCAACAATTTGAAAACAGAGACACAGATGTTTAGAGATCTTGGGGCCTAGCAGACATTGCCATGAGATGTTAAGCTAGAATCTGGAGGAGCCAAGGGAAGCCAAGAGATGAAAACCAGCCCCAGAGAATCAAAGTGAGGAACCCCCACAGGGACAGAGACTGAAATCAGTGGAGCCAAAGAGCAAGGGACCAGCAGATGCCAAGCATGTGTCTTCCCAGCTGACAGAGGTGTTTCATTCAAACTGGACTTTCTTGAGTGAAAGTTATCTCTTGTTGGTACCTTAAGTTGGGCCCTTTCACTTCTGTAGAGCTACAAACTTGTAACTTATTAAATTACCTTTTTAAAATCTGTTCCATTTCTTGTATACTACATTCCAACAGTTTCAAACTAAAATATGCTCCTTTCAAGTTTCTTACAATCCAGCCACACCATTAGCAACAGTCCATGAGTTAGTATACAAATGCATCTCTGGCCAGTTCTCCTTCCAAGCACAATGAACAACCAGGTGCACTGCTTGAAGTTCCACCCAATGGGAGGATTTTTCCTCACAACTGTCTTTCAAGAACATCCCAGAAATGGGCTGTAGTGCTGAAGCTGTCCACTTCTGGGTGATACCTCTATATAGTGCAGAACCATCTGTAAACAATGCCTGAGTTTTCTCTTCCTCAGTCAACTGACTATAAAGAATTACACAGGAGGCCATAGCTCTGGGCTGGGAAAAAAATGTAATGTGGAAGGAGTGGAGGCTATGGGCCTTCCTTCTGTAACTTATTTGTGCCTTCAGGACCTGCTTGAGCCCTATCTCTTATATACCTGTGCTGGTTTGAAAAGATGTACCTTAGAAAAGCCATGTTTTAATCCTAATCTCATTTTGTAAAGGCAGTCACTTCTTCTAATTCCTATTCAGCACTGTATGTTCAAAACTGTAATTAGATCATCTCCCTGGAGATGAAATTTAATCAAGAGTGGTTGTTAAGCTGGATTAGCTGGAGGCATGTCTCCACTCATTTGGGTGAGTCTTAATTAATTTCTGAAGTCCTATAAAAGAGGAAACATTTTGGAGAATGAGAGAGATTCAGAGAGAGCAGAGCAGAATGACATAGTCATGAGAAGCAGAGTACACCAGCCAGCGACCTTTGGAGATGAAGAAGGAGCATGCCACCTGGGGAGCTTCATGAAACAGGAAGCCAGGAGAAGAAGCTAGCAGATAATGCCATGCTCACCATGTGCCCTTCCAGATGAGAGAGGAACCCTGACCTTGTTCACCATGTGCCTTTCCAGATGTGAGAGAAACTCTGTGTTCACCATGTGCCCTTCCACTTGAGAAAGAAACCCAGAACTTCATCGGCTTTCTTGAACCAAGGTATATTTCCCTGGATGCCTTAGATTGGACATTTCTATAGACTTGCTTTAACTGGGACATTTTCTCAGCCTTAGAACTGTAAACTACCAGCTTATTAAAATTTCCTTTTTAAAAGCCATTCTGTTTCTGGTATATTGCATTCTGGCAGTGTTCTAGTTTGCTAGCTGCTGGAATACAACACACCAGAGATGGATTGGCTTTTAATAAAAGGGGATTTATTTTGTTCGTTCTTCAGAGGAAAGGCAGCTAACTTTCAACCGAGGTTCTTTCTTATAAGGGAAGGCACAGGGCGATCTCTGCTGGCCTTCTTTCCAGGCCTCTGGATTCCAACAACTTTCCCCAGGGTGATTCCTTTCTGCATCTCCCAAGACCTGGGCTTAGCTGCGAGTGCTGAGATAAGGTATGCTGAGGTGCTTGGGCTGTGCTAGGTTGAGCTCTCTCATTTAAGCACCATCCAATCAAATCAAACATCATTCATTGCAGCAGACACACCTCCTAGCCAACTGCAGATGTAATAAGCAACAGACGAGATTCACATACCATTGGTTCATGTCCACAGCAACTGAACTAGGTCTTCATCTGGCCAAGTCGACAACTGAATCTAACTACCACAGGCAGCTAGCAAACTAGTACAATACCGTTTCCATTTTATGATGCAGTGCTGCTGTGCATGCCCAGCTTTATGGCTTGGTGGGTCAGACAGCACCCAGGTCATGATAGGTAGCTCAGGTCTCATGGTAACTTGGTGGTCCATGGCTAAGCTTTAAGTCTCTACTAAGGCCCAGTAGCAGGTTAAAAGCTGTTTTTTAAAAAAAGAAAGAAAGAAAGAAAGAAAGAAAGAAAGAAAGAAAGAAAGAAAGAAAGAAAGAAAGAAAGAAAGAAAGAAAGAAAGAAAGAAAGAAAGAAAAGTAGTTTTCTGCAGTGAATGGTAAAGCTTTACTCTGAAATCCTAAGGGCCTCTGTATTTTTGTTGGCTTTATTTCCCACCCCCGACACACAAATGCCTGACCAATAAATCTAGAGTAGTTGCTACATCTTGGTTACTATATCCAATTAACATGATATCATCAATATAATGGACCAGGGTGATGTTTTGTGGGAGAGAGAAATGATCAAGTTACCTGTAGAAAAAATTGTGACAAGGGGCTGGAGAGTTGATTTACCTCTGAGGCTGGACATTGAAGGTATACTTCTGGCCTTGTCCTGTTTCTTTTAATCCTCATTCAATATTGTAGGGTGGAAACCCTTTTGATTGGGTTACTTCCATGGTGATGTGACACACCCAATAATCACTATAGATTAGCTAGTTGTGGCCACCATAATGGACAGCAGACTCAAAGCTGTAGTCAAAGTAATCTGACTTCCAGAGACTTGTGGTGTTGGCTAGTAGATCATGGGGTACCTAGAAGTAAAACAGATGGGCAATATACTAAATTCTGGTTTGAACTGTAAGCAGAAGAATTGTAGGTCAAGTGAACAGAAGTCTAATCTGAATTACAAAAACAGAAAATCACAGGCCCTAAGTCAAGATATCCCTCAGCTTATCATAGAAATAATCAGCCACAGCTGCAATCAACTAACTGATGATTTAGTAAACTGGCCTTCCAGTTTACCAACTAGCCATGAAATATCCCTGTAGCAACTGTGAGGCCAGTGCTTGCCTGATCAGACAACTGGGCTTTATCTCCTGGCCAAGTAGACAGCAGAACCTAACCATAACACTTGGCCTTTCTAGCCCTTTGTCTTGTCACATAATTTTATAGTCATCTCATCTCTATCCATGAATAAAACATGCTGGTAATTGTATTGAGTTTAGATTTTGTCTTATTTTGCTGTAGCTACAATGAAAAATACCATACAATGGTTTCACTTCAACAATGGGAATTTACTGTCTCATGGTTTTGGATGTTACAAATCCAAATCAAAGTCTTGACAGACTATATTTTCTCCTGGAGTATTCTAGTTTCCTATCTGCAAAAACAAATACCATACAGCATGTTGGCTTGACAGAAATTTATTGGCTCATGTTTTTGAGACTAGGAGAAGTCCAAAATTGAGACATCAGTAAGGTGATGCTTTGTCTTTGAAGATGGTGACATTCTGGGGCTGATCCTGGCTGTCTTGGTCCTTAACTTTTTACCCATTTTTGAAAAAACAGTTTTGTTAGCATCCCATATAATCCATACAAAGTGTACAATCAGTGGCTCTCAGTATAACCACAGAGCTGTGCTTTCATTAACACAATCAATTTTAGAACAATTTCATAGTTCCAAAAAGAAAAACCCCCTTCCCCTTTTATCTCTGAATTGGTTTGCTAAAACTGATGAAATGCAATATAACAGAAATGGAATGACTTCTAAAAAGGAAATTGTGCTGGTTTGAAAGGATGTATGGACCCTAGAAAAGCATGTTTTAATCAAAATCCCATTTCATAAAGATAGAATAATCGCTATTCAATACTGTATGTTTGAAACTGTAATCAATCAGATCATCTCCCTGGATGATATGATTTAGTCAAGAGTGGTTGCTAAGCTGGATTAGATGAACATGTCTCCACCCATTTGGGTGGGTCTTGATAAATTTCTGGAGTCCTATAAAAGAGGAAATATTTTGGAGAATGAAAGAGATTTGGAGAGAGCAGAGAATGCTGCAACACCATGAAGCAGAGAGTCCACGAGCCAGTGACCTTTAGAGATGAAGAAGTAAAATGCGTACCAGGGAGCTTCATGAAACTGGAAGCCAGGAGTGAAAGCTAGCAGATGACACTGGGTTCACCATGTGCCCTTCCAGCTGAGAGAGAAACCCTGTGTTCGCCATGTGCCTTCTCACTTGAGAGAGAAACCCTGAACTTCATCAGCCTTCTTGAACCAAGGTATCTTTCCCTGGACGCCTTTGATTGGTCATTTCTATAGACTTCTTTTAATTGGACATTTTCTCGGCCTTAGAACTGTAAACGAGCAACTCATTAAATTCCCCGTTTTAAAAGCCATTCCGTTTCTGGTATATTGCATTCCGGCAGCCAGCAAACTAGAACAGAATTCATTAATTTACAAGTTTATAGTTCTAAGGCCATAAAAATGTACAAACTAAGGCATCCAGGGAAGGATATGTTGATTCCAGGAAAGCTGATGGGTCCAGAACATCTCTGTCAGCTGTGAAGACATATGGCTGGAATCTGCTAGTCTTTTTATTTATCATTATTTTTTTAATTTTTTAAAAAAAATAACAACAAACAAATGCAAACATTCTTAATTTATGATCATTCTGTTCTACATATATAATCAGTAATTCACAATATCACAGTTGCATATTCATCATCATGATCATTTCTTAGAACATTTGCATCAATTCAGAAAAAGAAATAAAAAGACAACAGAAAAAAATTCATACATCCCATACCCCTTACCCCTCCCTTTCATTGATCACTAGCACTTCAATCTACATTTATTTTAACATTTGTTCCACCTAATATTTATTTTTATTCCATACATTTTACTTATCTGTTGATAAGGTAGATAAAAGGAGCATCAGACAAAAGGTTTTCACAATCACACAGTCACATTGTGAAAGCTATATCATTGTAAACTCATCTTCAAGAAACATGGCTACTGGAACACAGCTCTATATTTTCAGGCAGTTCCCTCCAGCCTCTCCATTACATGCTGACTAACAAGGTGATATCTATTTAATGCACAAGAATAACCTCCAGGATAACCTGTTGACTCTGTTTGGAATCTCTGAGCCATTGACACTTTTATGTCATCTCATTTTGCTCTTACCCCTTGTGGTTGAGAAGTTTTTCTCAATCCCTTGATGCTGAGTCTCAGCTCATTCTAGGGATTTTCTTATTCCCTTGATGCTGAGTCTCAGCTCATTCTAGGATTTTTGTCCCACATTGCCAGGAAGGTCTACACCCCTGGGAGTCATACCCCACATAGATGGGAGAGGCCAGTGAGTTTGCTTGTCATGCTCGCTGAGAGAGAGAGAGAGGTAACATCTGAGCAAGAAAAGAGGTTCTCCTGGGGTGACTCTTAGGCCTAATTTTAAGTAGACTTGACCTATCCTTAGTGGGGTTAAGTTTCATATGAACAAACCCCAAGATTGGGGATTCAGCCTATTACTTTGGTTGTCTGCACTGCTTGTGAGAATATCAAGAATTCAACTTGGGGAAGTTGAATTTTTCCCCTTTCTTGCCATTCCCCCAGGGAAATTTGCAAATACTTTTTTATTCATTGTTCAAATCACTCTGGGATTTGTCAGGGCATCACCCTGGACAAAGCAACAAAATCTCATGCTCTACTCAATGTACTTCCATTGTACTTCCATGTACATTGTAAGTTCCATGTACTTATGGTGTTCAATTAACTCTCTACATAAGTTATATTAGAAAATGCACTAGTCAAAATATAAATTCTGTACCAAATAAACATTTTTTGCTTTAGTCACACACATAAGGTAAAATTTTTAAATATTAATTACCATCTATGTTCCACACCCAGCAATAATGATATTCCTTTGTTCTTCCTCATACAAAAACATTTCTTAAATTTGTACATTTAGGCACTATCATTATACACTCTAGGCATTCCTAGATTATACCATCTCAGTCTTTATCGTCTATGTTTCTTCCTAATTTGATTTGTGTCCCCAGCCCTCCTTCCTCTATCATTCTCACATTCAGCTTCATTCAGTGTTTTAACATAATTGCACTACAGTTAGGTAATATTGTGCTGTCCATTTCTGAGTTTTTACATTCAGTCCTGTTGCACAATCTGTATCCCTTCAGCTTCAATTACCCAATATCTTACCGTCTTCTCTCTCCTGATGGTCACTGTTACAAATGAAATTCTCCAAGTTTATTCACTAATGTCAGGTCATATCAGTGAGACCATATACTATTTGTCCTTTTGTTTCTGGCTAATCTCACTCAGCATGATGTCCTTAAGGTCCATCCATGTTGTTACATACTTCGTAACTTTATTCTGTCTTACAGATGCAAAATATTCCATTGTTTGTATATACCACAGATTGTTTAGCCACTCGTCTGTGGATGGACATTTTGGCTGTTTCCATCTCTTGGTAATTGTAAATAATGCTGCTATAAACATTGGTGTGCAAATGTCCGTTTGTGTCCTTGCCCTCATGTCCTCCAAGTAGATACCTAACAATGGTATTGCTGGGTTATATGGCAATTCTATATTTAGTTTCCTGAGGAAATGCCAAACTGCCTTCCACAGTGGTTATACCATTTTACATTCCCACCAACTGTGGATAAGTGTGCCTCTATCTCCACATCCTCTCCAGCACTAGTCATTTCCTGTTTTATTGATAATGGCCATTCTGGCAGGCATGAGATGATATCTCATTGTGGATTTTCTTTGCATTTCTCTAAGAGCCATGAAAGTTGAACATCTTTTCATGTGCCTTTTGGCCACTTGTATTTCCTCTTCTGAGAAGTGTCTGTTCAAGTCTTTTGCCCATTTTGTAATTAGGTTATCTTTTTGTTGTTGAGTTGAACAATCTCTTTATAAATTCTGGATACTAGACCTTTATCTGATATATCATTTCCAAATATTGTTTCCCATTGTATATGTTCTAGTTTGCTAGCTGCGGGAATGCAACACAACAGAGATGGATTGGCTTTTAATAAAAGGGGATTTATTTTGTTAGTTCTTCAGAGGAAAGGCAGCTAACTTTCCACTGAGGTTCTTTCTTATGTGGAAGGCACAGGATGGTCTCTGCTGGTCTTCTCTCCAGGCCCTTGGGTTCCAAAAACTTTCCCCAGGGTGACTTCTTTCTCCATCTCCAAAGGCCTGGGCTGAGCTGCAAGTGCTGAGATGAGGAATGCCAAGCTGCTTAGGCTGTGCTATGTTGCATTCTTTCATTTAAGCACCAGCCAATTAAGTCAAACATCACTCATTGCAGCAGACA
>PVIY010036837.1:0-25137 GCA_004026745.1 Myrmecophaga tridactyla
ACCCAAATGGGTGGAGACATGTCATCACCTAATCCAATTTAACAACCACTCTTGACTAAATCACATCACCCAGGCAGATGATCTCATTACAGTTTCAAACATACAGTATTGAATAGAGAGTATTCTGCCTTTATGAAATGGGATTTATATTAAAACATGGCTTTTCTTAGGGGGCATACTTCCTTTCAAACCAGCACAGGCTTTCACCTCCTACTTTCTGGCCAAGGCTAAAGTTGGAATGGTAAATGAGACTAGAAGAGCCACAGAATTTAGTCACTGGAAAACATTTTTCCTTTCTGCAGAGCATACCATCAAGGCAGGTTGTGGGTATCAGACAAATAACTGCTTTCCAGAGCAGGTTAATATAAGACCCAGCAGGACAGGAAATAGTGAATGAATTATGTGAGTGAAGAACTGCACAGCAGGGCTTCTCAGTCATCGTAGCCCCACTGCACTGCTTATAGCCAAAACACAGATGAGTTGCTGGGAGGGAGAAGTGAAACTCTCCAAAAATCAAAACTTCACCATGCATTTAGAAGAGCATGAGCTACGTCAAATTGTGGACACCCAGAAAATGATAATAAAATAACTCAGAAGGCCCCAAAACTTTTTTTTAATTAAAAAACCTTTTTTTTAAATACCAAAAAACACCAAACAAACCCAGACATTCTTAACTTTTGATCATTCCGTTTTACATATATAATCAGTAATTCACAATATCATCACATAGTTGCATATTCATCATCATGATCATTGGAACATTTGCATCTATTCAGAAAAAGAAATAAAAAGAAAACAGAAAAAAATTCATACATACCATACCCCTTACCCCTCCCATTCATTGATCACTAGCATTTCAATCTAAATTTATTTTAACATTTGTTCCCCTTATTATTCATTTTTATTCCATGTGTTTTACTCGTCTGTTGGTAAGATAGATAAAAGGAGCATCAGACACAAGGTTTTCACAATCACACAGTCACACTGTGAAAGCTATATCATTATACAATCATCTTCAAGAAACATGGCTACTGGAACACAGCTCTACATTTTCAGGCAGTTCCCTCCAGCCTCTCCATTACATCTTGAATAACAAGGTGATATCTATTTAATGCATAAGAATAACTTCCAGGATAATCTCTCAACTCTGTTTGGAATCTCTGAGCCATTGACACTTCATTTTGTCTCATTTCCCTCTTCCCCCTTTTGGTTGAGAAGGTTTTCTCAATCCCTTGATGCTGAGTCTCAGCTCATTCTAGGATTTCTGTCCCACGTTGCCAAGAAGGTCCACACCCCTGGGAGTTATGTGCCACGTAGACAGGGGGAGGGCAGTGAGTTTGCTTGTTATGTTGGCTTGAGAGAGAGGCCACATCTGAGCAACAAAAGAGGCTCTCTTGGGGGTGACTCTTAGGCCTAATTTATGTAGGCTTGACCTATCCTTTGTGGGGTTAAGTTTCATATGAACAGACACCAAGATTGGGGGCTCAGCCTATAGCTTTGGTTGTCCACACTGCTTGTGAGAATTTTAAGAATTCAACTTGGGGAAGTTGAATTTTCCCCTGTTCTCACCATTCCCCGAAGGGGACTTTGCAAATACTTTTTTATTCACTGCTCAAATCACTCTGGAATTTATCAGGACATCACTCTGGACAAACCAACAAAATCTCATGTCCTACCCAAGGTTCCGTATACTTATGGTGTTCAATTAAGCTGTCTACATAAGTTATATTAGGAAATGCACTAGTCTAAATATAAATTTTGTACGAAATAAACATTTTTTGCTTTAGTCTCACACATAAGTTAAAATTTAAAAATATTAATTACCATTTATTTTCAGCACCCTGCAGTAATGACATTCCTTTGTTCTTCCTCATGCAAAATCATTTTTTAAATTTGGACATTTAGTCACTATTATTATACACTCTAGGCATTCCTAGATTATACCATATCAGTCTTTCTCATCTATCTCTTTCTGATTTCATTTGTGCCCCCAGCTCTCCTCCCTCTATCATTCTCACACTCAGCTTCATTCAGTGTTTTAACATAATTGTGTTACAGTTAGGTAGTATTGTGCTGTCCGTTTCTGAGTTTTTACATTCAGTCCTGTTGTACAATCTGTATCCCTTCAGCTCCAGTTACCCGATATCTTACCCTATTTCTATCTCCTGATGGTGTCTGTTACCAATGAAATTCTCCAAGTTTATTCACTAATGTCAGTTCATATCAGTGAGACCATACAGTATTTGTTCTTTTGTTGCTGGCTAATCTCACTCAGCATAATGTCCTTAAGGTCCATCCATGCTGTTACATACTTCATAACTTTATTCTGTCTTACAGCTGCATAATATTCCATCGTATGTATATACCACAGTTTGGGCCCCAAAACTTTTAACTATGACAGTCAAGCTAGGAAAAGTGTGCAAAAGTGTGTCAAGGCAGAGAGACCCTAAGCAAATGCCTGGTCACCCTACAGTCTAAAAAGTAATAGCAGGAAAATTGTCTTCTGTGAAAGCTCAAAAGAACATGGGACTCCACAACAAGGCCTTAGATGGCTCAGAACTGATTTTGAGAAGTACCATAGGGGTACTCGAAAGACCAGTAATCCAAGTTCCTTTAAATACATAAAAGAGGGAAAGCGCAAGGGATTCATGGGGCTAGCTTATGACTCTAAACCAAGGTATCAGGTTTTCTCAGATAATTCTTTTAAAAATATTATTTATTGTAAAAACTTAACAAAAAACATACAAACATTTTTGACAAACATACATTCCATACATGGTGTACAATCAATGCCTCACAATATCATCACATAATTGTGTGTTCCTTACTGTGGTCATTATTTTTTTGAACATTTGTGTCACTCCAGCAAAAGAAATAAAGAAAAAAGGAAAAACCCATATATGCCATGCCCCTTACCCTTCCCTTTCATTGACCACTAGTATTTCAATCTGCTCAATATATTTTAACCTTTGTTCCCCCATTAATTGTTTATTTTTTTAACCATATTTTTTACTCATTTATCCATACCCTATTAAAAGAAGCATCAGACACAAGGTTTTCACAATCACACAGTCACAATGTAAAAGCTGTATCAGATAATTTTTTGTTTCTACCTTTACAGAAGAAAACCTTGCAGAGATTCCCACCCTGAAAGTGTCTTTTGTAGGAGACAGGTCAGAGTTGTTAAATACAATAGTGCTAAGCCCGTAGGCTATTCCAGGCCTAAATAACAAACTCCATGTAAATAAATCCCTTGAATCAGATGGCATCCACCCACCACTTCTGCAGAAACTCAAGGAGAACTGTGGGATTTTGCCTAACTGCAGATCCTGACTTCAGAGACAGTGAATTGTCAAATTTGAATCCTGCTGTAAGAAGGATTTGCAGAGAGCCCTGGGGCCTGAAAATTCCAACCAAAGCAAGTTGGTATGAGAAAGGGCGTGATAACTATATGTGTAAACAAAAAACAAGCCATGAAGGGGAATTTGACATAGTTTCCTCTGGGGGGAAAAGCTTTCCTATGCACTAAAGTGTTTTGAAGCAGGGAAAATCAATGAATATAAGTTTGATTTTCACAAAGTTTATATCCAAGGACATGTTATTGAACAGTTATGTTGGGACTAGGGGAAAAATTGTGCTAGCTCACAGATTCTCAAAATGAGGGAACTTTTTAAAGTACTTATTTGATTAAGGAAGTATTTGTACATGCTTGAATGCACCACATTTGAAAAGAATGTTCCAATATTGCAAAGTGATTGTACACACAGTACCTTATTTAATTTTATATGGTCTTCTAAGTACTTTTACTGTTAATTATTGCATGTCCTATCTTTGGTTATACTTGGCCATTGCTGAGTAAAAGTATTCAACCCTCCAAGATTTCTTTCAAATACCCTCATCTGTGACTTCTTTTCTATTTTGTTCTTTCTACTTTCTGCTCACCCCAGGAAAAGCTGTATAGAGTACAGTAGTTATGAGGACAGGCTCTTTTTTTAATTTGCATATGGGCAGGAGGCACCAGGGATCGAACTCCAGACCTCCAGCATGGCAGGTCGGAGCTCTGCCTGCTGAGCCACGGCAGCCACCCAAGGACAGGCTCTTGAGCCACATTGTCTGGGTTCAGATCCCAGTCTGGCCCTGCTCTGTGATCTTGGGTAAGTTCATGAACCTCTATGCCTTAAAGTGCCTTGATGTCCTCATCTGTAAAATGAAGGTAATAGCTTCCATCTCATAGCGTTGATGTGAGGATTAAATGAGTTAATACAGAGCATGTGGAAAGCATTTAGAGCCCCACCTGGTGTGTAATAATCACTAAATAAATGATAGCTGCCATTACAATTATTATCCTCCATGTTCTCCTCTTCCTCCTCAGTTCTTCCACCTGCTGTACATTATATAATAGGTTTCTCAGTACCTTTCCTGGATTCAAGTCTCTTTCTTTATTACTTTCTACCCCTTCTCTGTTGGCCCTCTTCTTTAATTGTTGTTTTTTCCCTTCACATGCCTCAGATTTCTTCTTTTCAGTTCGTGGATTCTCAGGAGGGACCTGGCCATGCCCCTTTCTGCCATTGAAGCCAATTTCAATTTTTCTTCCATGAAAGGCCATTGTCCCCTTTTCGTTCGTTGGGAACCACTCTTTGGCCAACACTTGGTCTCTGCTGCTTGCACTACAAACTGTCTTCTACCAACTGTAGTGTTTCATCTGCCTGCATGTCATGCTTAAGGTTCTCATGAGCTGCTTTGTCACAAATCTTTAGTCTTTCCCTGCCCCAGCAGTGTCTTTTCTCTACTCCTAGATAAAAACACCTGATTTGTGATTAACACCTTTCTCCCCACCCATGTTTATTTATTTTCTACTTTATTCATATCCCAAATTTATCAATGCATTGGGCAGGGTTTCCCTTTATTGCAGTACTGCTGTGGGGTTGCAGTTCCTTAGTATAGCCACAAGGGGGAAGAGTGGTTCTTCACCGTGAGACCTCAATACCCATGGGGGAGCGGGGAGGATAACTTGGCCAGATGTAGAATTGTTTGGAGGTTTCTGGTAAGGTTAGAAGAAGAATTTGTAGCTATATTCCATCCCAGCAAAAGACATTCTCTTCTGGAGAGAGAACACCTTTATTGGTTGCTTTTGTCTGTTTTCAATTACACAAGTATATGTAAAAATTAGAAAATTATAGAAAAATGAGAAATTGCCAGTAAGCAAAAGGGAAAAAAAAAAATCAGCCTTCAGAACTGTTACCACACAGAGGTAAACGCCATGATTGTGTTGATATATTTTCTTTCAGACATTTCGCCACGGAAATCTACATGAGAAAATATATATTGTATGTACATAACCATTAATGGAACCTTTTTTGTTTTGTACATCTTGTTTTGTAGCCTGCTTTTTCTTTTTAACTTTTTTATTGTAATATATATATACACAAAGCAAAGAAAGAAAGAAATAATAGTTTTCAAAGCACTCTTCAACAAGTAGTTACAGGACAGATCCCAGCATTTGTTGTGGATTGCCATACCATCATTTCAGAGTTTTCCTTCTAGCTACTCCAGAATATAGGAGGCTAGAAGAAATAAATATTTTTTTATCATCACAATTGACCTTTTTTTTCTTTTTTTGTGAAAAATAACGTAGACAAAAGAAGCAAGGAATTTCAAAGCACAGCACAACAATTAATTGTAGTACAGATTTCAGAGTTTGGTATGGGTTATAATTCCACAATTTTAGGTTTTTACTTCTAGCTGCTCTAGAATACTGGAAACTAAAAGAGATATCAATTTAATGATTCAGCAATCATATTCATTTGTTAAATCCTACCTTCTCTGTATAATTCCACCATCCCCTTTGATTTTTTTATCCCACTCTTTAGGGGTGTTTGGGCTATGGCCATTCTAACTTTTTCATGTTGGAAGGAGCTGTCAGTAATATGGGGTAGGGAGATGAATTAGTTGATGTTCTGGAGAGGATGGGCCCTCTAGGTTTCAGGACTTACCTGGTCCAGGAATCCATATGGAGCTTGTAGGTTTCTGGAAAGTTACATTAGTGCATGGAACCTTTGTAGAATCTTACATATTGCCCTAGGTTTTCTTTAGGACTGGCTGGAATGTGTAGCCTGCTTTTTTTCACTTTATAAAATATACTGAATGTTCAATAATATAAAAAACTATACCTCTAGATGTGACATGAAGCAGGGATACCAGTCCAGGAACCCCAGGGATTGCCAGCAGCCAGCACCAGAATGTTACAGACTTTGGGCAGAAAGCATTACTTTGCTAACTCCTTGATTTTGAACTTCTCCTTGCCTCAAAACTACTACAAGAAAACTGAAGAAAATCATCAGAATCAACTTTTCCGGAATGCTGTAAATTAAGCAAACTCTTACAACAATCTGATGAGTGTTTATTTGAGAGACACTTCTAAATCTTAAGACTGGAGATCAGCCAGATCAGTAGTATGCAGAGTTGCTTCAGAACTGAATCTTTTACACAAGAGTGGCCAAAAAAAAAGCATTATATCAAGGTTAAAGGTTTATCCCACTCTGATTTTCTGGTCAGGACAAAGGGAAAGCACTTGCTACTCTGGCTGGGTGGCTAAGAGTGAGCCCCTGTGTTTATCAGGTTTTCTCTGGAACGGGATAATAGTAATGTGCAGCAGCTCACACCGTAAAGCTTTAGGAACCGACACACTTTGGCCTTTGGGTTTAGTTGTAGCGCTTTCTAACTACTCTTACCTCCTCTCCTTTTAAAACTAGGACAAGCTAGAAAAAATAATTCTGGGTGTTGTTTATTTCCCAGAATATTTAGGTTCCCTTACATTCTTATGACCAAGGTTTAACACAATCCTCTGAAATAATGTCTGTTATTTAAAAAAATGGGCCAAACAAGCTGGACCTGTCCTGAGCAGGATGGCAGAGTGGGTGCTTTGGCGCGCTGTCCCCTGACAGAAGCTTTGAGCAACCAGCAAGAACTGGCAGAAACATCTTCTTAAAGCTCCAGAAAACAGTTAAAGGACTGCAGTAACAGGCAAGAGCTGAATCAAGAAAAAGCTAATAAAAAGTGGTAGAATCTCATGAAGTCCTGGTTGGCCCTTCCCTCACCCCTCCCTGGCTTGGTGTGGAGCTGGCCCGTGCTTCTAGTGCAGATTCCTGGTCCTGATTCTGGAGGAAGCAGAATACCTTCATGCACATACTGGGAGCATGTATATCTGGCCCAATCTGACTGGTGATGTCCTGAGGGACTCACCATCCCAGAACTTTCCCTGTGTGTAGAAAACAGCTCACAGAGTACTAGTATAGAGCACTGTGGGAGAGCAGTCAAGTCATGCTGCCTGGGACAGAATATCGCTGGCTGTTGGACTGGGAGGAATCTTTTCCTAGGAAAGAGGGGACATTCAGAATCAGGTGAACAAATTCCTAGGGCCACATGTGCAGAAATGATCAGGGCCACTCCTGTTCTTTGATTTGAAACTATTCTTCAACCCTCATTGTATGAATAAACTCTGAAAGAGAGCATTCTCATAGGTCAATCTGCAAAGACTGGGAAAGGTGTTTTCTTTTATTCCTTTTCTCTCCCCTCCCCACCCCCCTCCTCTTCCATCTTTTGTTAAGTTCCTGATATTCAAGGAAAGCTCTGTCCTAACCCTATCTGGATATAAGCTTAACAGACTCCTCAGAGTTTAAATTCTAGCCATAATACATTAAAATACCAAAATGTCCAGGTTTCAACAGAAGGTCACAAAACATACAAAGAAGCAATGGCCTAGGCAAGGGAGAAGATTAAACCATTAAAAACCATTAATGAGGAGGACCAGACCTGAGGCATACCAGAAGACTTTTGTCAAAGAGCTAAAGGAAAATATGGACAAAAAAACTAAAGGAAAACAATAGATGAACACAGAGAATAGAGAGAGAGAAACTTTAAAACAGAAACCAAACAGAACTTAAGACCACAGAAATTAAAATCTCTCTACACAAGGGTTTAACAGCAGATTGGAACTGGCAGAAGAAAGGGTCAGAGAACATGAAGGGAAGACCATTGTGATCATTCGGTCTGAGGAGCAGAAAGGAGAAAGAATGATGAAAAGTGAATAAAGCCTGAGAAACCTGTGGGACACCACCAAGAGTACCTGCTGACTCATTGTGGGAGTCCCAGAAGAAGAAGAAGGAGAGGAACAGAATATTCAAAGAAATAATGCCTAAAAACCCCCCAAATTTAACAAGAGACATGAATATACTCTTCCAAGATGCTCAACAAACTCCAAACAGAATAAACCCAAATAGATCCACATGGTAGCATATTTTAATCAACTGTCAAATGACAAAGAGACAGAATTGTGAAAACCTCAAGAGAGAAGCATTGTGTCGTATATGGGGAGCCTCAGTAAAGTTATTGCTGATTTTTCATTAAGAACCATTAAGGTAAGAAGCAGTGGAAGACAAATGTAAAGGGCTGAAAGAAAAAATTGCTAACAAGTATCCTATATCTGGCAAAACTGTCTTTCAAAAATGAGGGAGATAAAATAAGGCATCAGTGACTAAAAGAGATCAAATAGAGTCAAGAGGTATTCTGGAGGCTACTCTTATGCAAGCTTCACTTAGATAGTGGTGATTGCCATGGTTTGATAAGTTCCAACCAACATCATTCCTGTTAACTCTTAAGAACACCTAGGGTTCAAACAGAGACTCCAAAAAAAAAAAGTTTCATGCACTAAGTTTGCTTTCCTGGAACCTATAATTTCCAGAGGGTGTCTAGGCCAGATAAATTCTGAAATCCTTAAGGACCAGCCTCTCCAAGATTATCAACTAATAACATCCCCCTATCCTTTAGTGTTGACATCCTTTCTCAACATGAAATGGTCAGAACAGGCATTGCATAAAAGGTCCCTTTAGATTGGGAGAAGGATGAAGGGAGGAGGAGTTATAACAGAGAAAATAGGATGTAACAAAGAGTATGTCTGCTGAATCACTATATTGATATTTCTTTAAGCCTCCATGTTTTTGGAGCAGCTAGAAGGAAAAATTTGAAATAGTGGAACAATAACCTATAATGAGTTCTGAAATCTGTTCTGTAATTGCTTGTTGAAGTATATTTTGAAAACTGTTGCTTTTTCTTTCTTTTCTTTGCATGTATGTTTTATATCACAATAAAAAAAAGTCTTTAAAAAAATGAGGGAGAGATTAAGTCATTCCCAGATAGACAAAAGCTGAAGGAGTTTGCCACATCTAGACCAGCCCTTAGAGAAGTGCTGAAGAGAACTCTGCAGCTTGAAAGGAGAGGACGATGGACAATAGATTAAAGCCACATGAAGAAATAAAGATCTCAGATGGGGGTAACAGCATGGGTAAATATAAATGCCAGTACCATAGTATTTTCTGTTTCTAACTCCACTTTTTACTTCCTACAGAATCTAAAAGGGAAATGCATAAAATGTATCATATTATTGCTCTGCCACTGTCAGCACACTACTTTAATCTTATGGTATAAGGTAACTGCCTCCATGCCTCCATTCAGGTCTGTTTTGGAGTCAGTGGAAAGGGGAGAAGGAGAAGGTTAAGGAAGAATCCAGAAGTTGTTACCTATCATTTCTGCTCATTTCCCATTGACTAGAACATGCATACCACTAATGGGCTATCGGCAGCTTTTTACCCAGCTAAGCTTCTGATAGTATAAGAAGAAATCATATAAAATATATGTAAGAGTTCTATACTGGAAACTACAAAATATTGCTAGAGCACTCAGATCAGCTAAGAACAGATTTAAAAAGTAATCATATGAGGTGGGCAATGGTGGCTCAGTGACAGAGTTTTCACCTGCCATGCTGGAGACCCGGGTTCGATTCCTGGAGCCTGCCCATGCAAAAAAAAAAAAAAAAAATAGTAATCATATGGCAAACAATGGTATATACATATGATCACATATTGTGCTGCTACAAAATGGAATGAAGTTGTGAGGCATGCAACGATGTGAATGAATCTGTGGGGCATTCGGTGAGGCAAAATAAGAACATTTATTGTATGCTCTCCTTTAGAAAATGCTTATAAGAAAGCAGGGACCTATATTGTAAGCTCTTATAGTAAACACAGTTACTCCGGAGTGGTAATTATAATTCCTGGATTTTGAGGCTGTTTTATATATGTATAACCTGGTATCTAGAGATAAGAACGAAGCTGATTACGTGACGATTAAGGTAATTCAGAACACAGGGGTAAGAAAAACCTTGTCTATATTTTAGAGCCACACCTACTCTTTGAGACCAAAGGAAGAAAGGTTTATTTTGTCTAGAACCTAAATTTTCTGTAGCACATAACCTGACTCAACCTGTCTGGATAGCTCATTTGAACAATTGAAACACAGGGATCCCAGAATAAGAATGAGGGCCTTTAATCCTGTATCGTTTAATGTAATGCCTGGATACATCCTAGAATATATTAAGCAGATAATCAAAAAGTATTGGCAACGTCCCTTGAGGGATGGGAGGAACAATATGAAACTAGTAAACTTTACCATCAGGGAATCCCCTGGTACTGTGTCAAAGATTAGGGACACCCAAATCAATAGGCCAAGCCTTTGATCTTGAGGCTTACTCTTGTGAAGCTTATATAGGTAGTGGAGAAGCTTAACCTACCTATAGGTATGCCTAAGAGTTACTTCTGGAGGACCTCTTTTGTTGCTCAGATGTGGCTTCACTCTCTCTAAGCCCAACTCTGTAAGTGAAATCATTGCCCTTCCCCCTATATGGGACATGACATCCAGGGGTGAAAGTCTCCTTGGTAGCAACCGAGATGGCTCTCAGGGATGAGTCCAGCCCTGGCATCATAGGATCTACAATTCCATCCCAACCAAAAAGGGGGAAAAGAAGTATAGTTAATAAAGTATCAGTGACAGAGAGAGTTCAAATAGAGTTGAGAGGCTACTCTGGAGGTCACTCTTACACAAGCTTCAGTTAGACATTGCTACCTATCATAACTTGCCAACCCCCAACCAAAACCATTCCAGCCAATCCTAAAGAACACCTAGGACAATATATAAGAGCCTACAAAGGTTCCATACACTGGGGTAACTTTCCAGAAATCTATGGCCTCCAGATGGGTCCCTGGACAAAATAAGTCCTGAAACCTAGAGGACCCAGCCTTTCCAGAACATCAGCTAGTTCCATCTCCCTACCCCATATTATTGACAGCAACTTCCAACATGAAGAAGTTAGAATAGGCATAGCCCAAATATCCCATAAAGGGTGGGATAGAAAGATTAAAGGTGGTGGTGGAGTTATACAGAAAAGATAAGATTTAATAAATGAATATGATTGCTGAATCATTAAATTGATATTTCTTTTAGCCTCTAGTATCTTAGAGCAGCTAGAAGTAAAAACCTAAAATTGTAGAATTGTAACCCACACCAAACTCTGAAATCTGTTCTACAACTAATTGTTGTGCTGTGCTTTGAAATTTATTGCTTTTTTTGTATATATGTTATTTTTCACCAAAAAAAAAAAGTCGATTGTGATGTGTTCTAGTTTGCTAGCTGCCAGAATGCAATATACCAGGAACAGAATGGCTTTTAAAAAGGGAAATTTAACAAGTTGCTGGTTTACAGATCTAAGGCTGAGAAAAGGTCCCAATTAAAGCAAATCTATAAAATGTCCAATCTAAGACATCCAGGGAAAGATGCCTTGGTTCAAGAAGGCCAACGGCATTCAGTGTCTCTCTCTCAGCTGGAAGGGCACATGGTGTACATGGCAATGTCTGCTGGCTTTCTTTCCAGGCCTCTTGTTTCATGAAGCTCCCCAGGAGGCGTTTTCCTCCTTCATCTCCAAAAGTCGCTGGTTCGTGGACTCTCTCCTTTGCGGTTCTGCACGTTCTCCTCATTCCTCTGTCGCTCTCCTCCTTCCCCTGTCATTCTCCTCATTCTCCCCGTCTTCCTGTCATGCTCCTCATTCTCCCATTATTCTCTTAGAATCTCCAAAATTCACTAACTGGTGGACTCTGTGGTTCTCTCAGCCTCGTGGCTCTGTTCAGCTGTGCTGTTGCTTCTTGTCGTTCTCAAAAGGTATTCTCTCCAAAAAACGTTTCCTTTTTTATAGGATCCCCGTAAAGTAATCAAGACCCACGTGGAATGGGAGGAGACACGTCTCCACCTAATCAAGTTTAATACCCACACTTGATTGAGTCAAATTTCCATAGAGGTAAAATTTCTAACATACAGTATTGAATAGGGATTAGAAGAAAGGGCTGGTTTTGCAAAATGGGATTAGGATTAAAACATGACTTTTCTAGGATATATAAATCCTTTCAAACCAGCACATGATAAAAAAATATTTATTCCTTCTAGCCTCCTATATTCTGGGCATCTAGAAGGAAAAATCTGAGATGATGGTATGGTAGCCCATGACAAACCCTGGGATCTGTCCTGTAACTACTTGTTGAAGAGTGCTTTGAAAATTATTGCTTTTTTCTATCTTTGCTTTGATTATATGTTATATTATACAATAAAAAAGTTTTTTTAAAAGTGTAGGATAACCATTTCATAGCATTCAGATACTAATATTTCTTCAACTGTGAGATAATTGTCAGTTATATGTGTCAATTTAAATACTGACAATGTAAATCAAGTCTTCCCCTCAAAGATAAAGAAATAACCACACAAAAAATGTGCATAAATGAAGAAAAGGAATGCAACACCTTAAATAATTGAGAGTGGCTTCAGGCATGGCTAGATCCAGCCACTCAAACAGTAGTTATCAGGACTTGGTCTGCTCTCCATCTCTTAGTTCTGCCTTCCTCTGTTTTGGCTTCATTCTCAGGTAGGGTCTGGCAAAGTTGGCTGCAGTCCCAGGGAGTGTTCTCATGGCTCAGCATGGGTTACATCACCCCTCACTAAGACCAGGATGATGTGGTACTCTGACTCACATGTGTGAGTATATGTACCCTTTTTTTTTTTTGCATGGGCAGGCACCAGGAATAGAACCTGGGTCTCCAGCATGGCGGGCAAGAAGTCTGCCTGCTGAGCCACTGTGGCCTGCCCTATATGTACCCTTTTGGGAGGGGGTAACTATAGGAATACAAGTTGAAGAGGACAAGGTCCTCAAATGAGAATGAAGGTGTTGTCATGTGAAGGAGGAATGAGTGCCAGGCTAGCAAAAATTAGCTTCCATTCTTGCTACCCTTATAGCCTTGTTCAAAGCTGTCCCCCTATATCTTCATCCAAACAACCCCTATTCAGCCCTGGACTTCAGTTCAAATGGCATTTCCTGCAGGAAACCTCCCTGGACCATCCTCAGCTGGTTTGGGATCCTCTGAGATGTGTGCTCTTGGCAGAGCTTGTCATTGTGCATTTATGGGGTCATTTGATGAAGGCCTGTCTCCCCCACCAGGCTGGAACCACCTTGAGGTCTGTCTTGTCGACCAGTGTGTCCCCAGAGCCTGGGGCAATACCTGACACATAGAAGGAGCTCAATAAATATTTATTTGAAGGAAAAAAAAGATAATCATAGCATATGGGCAGACCGTTGGCATTCTGTGCATTTTCTATTCATGTCACTCACCCCTTTTCCTATGCGGTTGTTTGCCTTTTTTTTTTTGCGGAGTTATAGGCACTCCTTGCTGATTATGGATACTAACCTTTGGTTTTTTATGGTTGTTACAAGTGGTTCCTCAGTTTCTTGTATTTTAACTTTGCTTTTGGTGTTTCTTGGCAGACTGAGGTTTCAGAATTGCATATAATCAAACCTGTCAATCTTTTATGGCTTCTGGGTTTTGTATCTTGCTCCTCTTACTTTCATAGTCAGGAAAATAAAAATAATACCCAGTTCAGAAAAAGAGACAGAGAAAGGACATGAAGCAGCAGCAGCTAAATTACAGAGATAACCTAACTGCTCCCATTCATATTTTATTCTAATATCCTCTTTAATCAGCTATCCCCATGGAGCTGTTTGAGGGAACAAAGTCAGGTAGACTTGGGCTTTGAAAACTGAATAGGATTTAGATGGGTGGGAGAGAAAAAAAAAAGGTGCTCCAGGTAAAAGAAATAGCATGTATTAAGCCATGGAAACAATAAATTTGGCTGAAGTGGACCTGGCTGGATGAGGCATGTACTTTGGAAGCAGTGGGAAATAAGGGACAGGCAGGTTGAGCACAGTGTTTGGAGAGCCAAGGTGAAGAATAAATACAGTGATTACAAGTGAAATTTGGGATTAGAAGAAAGAAGTCAAATGTAAAATGATATATCCTGTAGTCTTATCAATAAAGGTAAAAAAAAAAAGGGGGGGGTACAAATTAAGTAATAGCCGTATAATGGAGTACTAACATTGAGAATTATCATTTTTGAAGGCTGTGTGGAAAAATATGACAATTATAGTAAGAAAGGGATTAAAACATATAAAATCATAATTATTATTACAACTATTTAAAGAAATATGCATGTGAAAAAAATGCTTGGAAAGAATTCTTCAAAATTAAGAGAGGTGTATTTAGATGATGAGTGATAATTTTTCTTTGAAAAATCTTTGTTTATTGTTTTCGTTCTCTACTTACTATATTTTCTAAGAGGCAGATGTTAGTGGCTCAGAGAATCAGCAAAGACTTTCAAGGCTTCCTGAAGGTGAACTAGAAGCTGAGGGCTGTGCGCTGCTAGGGAAGAGGCAGGGCTGGGTTGGCCCTTGAGGATGTGTAGCCCAGGAAGAAGTAGTCCTGTTCCAGACCTTGAAAGGGAAGGTCTGCTGGTCCCATGGTCTGCAGTCTGGGAATGATAAAAGTCTTTTCTTTCCAGGGTCTCCTCATGCTGCTACAGAACCTGCCTACAATACACTGGGGCAATGAAGAGATCGGGCTGCTTCTCGCCGAGGCATACAGACTCAAGTACATGTTTGCCGACGCCCCCAATCACTACCGCCGATAGGTGCTGTCTCCCCATGGGGACCCAGACTGCCCCATCTCTGATGGCAATCTGATCACTGTGGCCACTGTGCAAGCCGTGGACCCCGGCCAGGAAACACTCCTGCTGTAAAAAGCTCACACACGCCACCCAGGTCTTAACTTTTGGGGTGCCTGTCCACCACTCCATGTCTCTGGGTGTGTCTCTTGGACCACTGTCAGTATTTTCCATGCCATATGGATGGGCCCAGCTCTGGGAGAGGACAGAAAAGGAGGTACAGGGTTGTCTGCCCCTTTAAAAGAAACTGGACAAAAGAAGGGGAAGGCTCAGGGTCTCAACTCACATTGTCCCTATGTGGACTGGCCATCTCACTTCCGCACCCTAACTGATAACTGTTGCTCTTCATGACATAGTTTGATTTGATCACAGGTCAAATGCCTTATGTTTAAGACTCCTGACCCCTCCCTCTCTCCCGTTTCCTAGCCCTTCTTCTGCCCTAGACTGAGCTGTGAGGAGCAGCTTTTCGAAATCATTGCTCTCAGATGGAGGAGACTTTTAACTCTGGAAGGAGGCTTATACCTAAGGGCTAGGAATTTTATTTTTCCTTTTCTTACCAGATACCTTTATGTGTGTGTGTGAGAGAGAGTCTGTATGCATACATGCCCCTTGGCATTTAGGTACATGTCTAACTTTCTGTCTCCAGACTGGCCCCACCAAAATCATCCAGGAAGGGCCTCAGTGACCAGGTATACAAGCGTTCATTGAGAAGGATCAGGGCAGGAGTTGGGGGAGAGGCTTTTTACCTCTCCAAACCCTTTTTCCATGTTGACCCACTCCAAGATATTATGTGTAAATTGTGTTATTATGTATATGGGTAAGGATGTACAAATACATGTCCTCTTTGTAGCAAATGTGATTTTATATTTATAATGTGCATCACCATGTGAAAGCAATCTAGGTCACTGGCACAAATGAAGTTGCCAGGCAGGCAGCTTCAATGATCCAGGTTGATTTTGGGTGCCCTCCTATGAGGGAAATGGGATGGTCGTCTGCTAGAGCGAGTAGCCGAGCACATGGAATTGCTTTTAAATCAGCGGCAGCTATCCCAAGCATAAATGTCCCAGAGTTTTTTTCTCCTCCCCTTTCTTCCCACCCTTCCCTTGGCCTTTCTGGTGCATCTTCCCTCCAACCTCCCCCTCTTTTACAGAAAGGGGTGTGAAGAAAATCTGTCGACCTTTCATCCCTAATAGCCTCCCAAAGAGGGGACTGCAGAGACAAAAACCCTTTCTACGTGATTTAGTCCCTGTCTTTTCCTCAGAATCTGGAGAGGACTTTTGTTTTTACACTTTTAAATTAGCAGTTTATTCAGGACAGAAACTGGGACCGACTAGTCAGTGCCAAGGAAAGAAAAGGGTTTCTAGTGTGTCCCTGGTATTTTGGGCTCTTCTCAGTATCCCCACTGTCACCATCATACCCACACAGCTCGTGAGACCTTGTGATCCATGTCAGATTTGTGGTATTTTGTAGTGAGAGGTGGGGGGGATGGTGGCAAGCAGCTGTCATCCTCTTGGGAAGCTAAGCAGTGTCCCCAGTGGATGACACCTTGAGCCTCATTGCCAACTAAGCCCCGCCATGCCAGTATATGTTAAATTTCTCATCTGAAGCTGTTTCTCAGGCATTTTCCCGAATCCTTTTCCTTTTCTCCCTTCAGTGTGCCTCAATAGTTTCCTTCACAGAGTGAGAGGGCTTGTGACCCTCCCTCAACTGGACTGATTAAAGAAAGACACTTGTGTTCCCAAGTGGTGGTTTTATTTTTTTAGTTTTTATGTTTGTATGGGAAATTGTGGATAAAGTGAAAGAATTGTAAATAAATAGTGTTTCCTCCTCTACTCATTTTTCTCCCATGGATTTGTGTAACCTGGAATCAAAGGAGTCTCCTTTTTCTTTCCTTGCTGATTCTAGTTAGTATGAGACACAAGCCTTCTGTAGAACAAGCAGGAAATCATCACATCAAAAGGCTTTCTCAGAGGAAGGATGTCAGCAAACATTCACTGAGCACCTACTCTCTGAAAGATACCACGGAAACTACAAAAATGGGTAACTTAGTTCCTAATAGCTGACATTTATAGAGCACCTTGTCATGTGCCAGGCACTGTGATCCACACTTAACATGTATTGCTAGAATACAGACCTCCTGGCTTGTTTGTTCAGTGTTTTTTCCTATAAAACATATAGAACTGAAAGGTGTTCAGAGACTGGCCCTGCATCTAGGGTCTTTGTTAAGGTTTTTGTTTGTTTGTTTGTTTGTTTGTTATTGGTGAATTTCCTCTTGGCAGCCTTACTGTGAAATGTCTCAAGAAAGGTTGTTGACTGTACTTTTCATCTACAAAGGATTCATTGGAATGGTTTCTCCATCTAGTAATCCTTTCTTGGATTCATCTTAAAGTGTTTCTTGGTTTCAATCATTAGTAACGACATAAGCTACAAGTAACAGAAACCAAAAATAACACTGGCTTACACAAGATAAAAATTTACACCTCCCTCACATAAAAGTCTAAAAGTTGGCAGCCCAGGGCCAGTACAATGGCTTTGTTCACAAATTCCTTGGGAACCAGGGTTCCTTCCCTGAACCTTCATGGCACAAGATGGCACCTAGCACTCCAGCTATTACTTCCACTTCCCAAACAACATTCTCCAGTTGTCACATGTCACTTCCTAAGGAAGGGACAAAGAAAGATTGACAGAACATGCCAGTAGTCTGAGGGAAGTTTCCAGGAAGCTGTCCCACAATTCTTACACTTACGACTCACAGGCTAGGACTTAGTCCCATGGTTTTGGTCACACTTAGTTGCAAAGGAGGCTGGGGCTATAGTCTATTCCAGGGAACCATATGCCTGGCTAAAAATCAGGATTCTTTTAGAATAGAAAAAGAGGAGAGAAGATATTAGGACTCAGGTAACAATCTCTACCATAAGAACTTAACGAAAATAAAGACCAGACTTTCCATATGCCTTTAGGGAAATCTGACTTTGCAATTCAAATGACTGTTCACAATTAACTTTAGAAGTTAACCTTTGTTAAATTGATATTATTTGAACTGAGGCCATTGATTGTTTCTGGCCTCAGAATTGAAAAATTCATCTTTTCATTTATGCCAGAAACCAGGCATTTCCTGAAACGTGTTTGCTGATGTCTGAATAATTGATGAAACCTTTCAAACTAATCCTGGCATACTCTGACTTGTAGATTACCCAATGTTTCTGCAGTCTAAACCTCTACAGTTCTAATTAAATCAGCCTCACCGTTGTTTTATTTTATCTGTGCAGAAATAGTGGGACAGATTCCTGAAATAGTGACCTCATTTACTTCCAGAGGCAAGAGCCTCTTGTTGATGGCATTTGGCTTGTCGTGGAATGGACTTTCCATGTCAAGTGGCTTTGGAAAGTTTTGGGGACTGGAGATAGAAACTAAGCCTCAATAACTGAGTCCTTCATATCTCTCCACTGGACTCCCCCCACCCACTTCCTGGTCAGAGACAGTTTTGGAGGCTGCCTTGGATACCAAAGAAGTGATATGGGACTGATGAAATGAAAAATGAGATTCACACAGAATCAGAGAATATAAAAGCATATTCTCAGAATCTTCTGAGCCTATGCCAGCATCTGTGGGTAATTGCAGCACATCCACAGCTATGGCAAATCAAAGTATCCCCTGGGAAAGAACATCCCCTTATTTTGGCAAAAGTAAGAAGCAAGGAGCAAGAAACAAGGAGAATCCCTGTTCAGTTTGGTTGTGCAGGTGGTTTGTGAGCTATGACTTTTGGTTGGGGAGTGTGACAGTCCCTGCCTGAAGTAATAGCTGTGGTGGGGAATCTAGGAGCCAGGACCTGAGGACTTCCTAGTTTTGCTGCAGAGACGACGAGCTTATTGCAACGACGAGCTTATTGCAACAGTGACCCCGCTATACCTAGCCCACCCACCTAGCTATTGGAGAGAAAAACCCAGGCCTCTCTTCAAGTTGCTGTTCCCCAAACTTTTTTTCTATCCTTTTATTTTTAGACTATGTATGTCTTTATTTAATGTGAATTTCTTATAGACAGGATATAGTTAGGTTTTCTAATCCAGTCTGACTATATGTTTTTTAATTGGTTTGTTTTGACCATTTACAATTAATGCTGTTATTTATATGGTTGGATTTAGGTTTACCATTTTATCTGTTTTCGGTTTGTTCCCTCTGTGTTTGTTCCTTTCTCCCCTCTTTCCTGCCTTCTTTTAGATTATGTGAATATCTTTTAGAATTCCATTTTAATTTATCTGTTGACTTTGGCTCTGTCTCTGTATTTTCTTTTTAGCGGTTTCTCTGCGGATTACAATATACGTGTGTCACTGCTCACAGTCTACTTACAGTTAACGTTTTATGAAAATGTTGATGCTTGTTAGAATTGCCATATGAATTACATCTACATACAATGAAAACCCCAAACAGACAGTTATAACTTTTGCTCTCAAGAGTCATATTTTAAAGAATTTAAGTAGGCATTTACCATTCATGCTCTCTTTCATGCCTTAAAAACCAGATTTCCCTCTAGTATTATTAATTCCAACCTGAAAAACTTCCTCTAGTAATTCTTATAATACAGGTCTGCTACCAGTGATTTTCTTAGTTTTTCTTCATCTGGAATGTCCTTATTTTGCCTTCGTTCCTGAAGATGTTTTCTCTGATTGTAGTTATTTCATCACCTTAAAGATGTAACACTGTCTTCTTGTTTCCATGGTTTCTGGTGAGAAACCAAGTCATTGAAATCATTGTTCTATATTTAATTCATCATTTTTCTCGGGCTACTTTTAAGATTTTTTCAGAAACTTGTGTATCTGTGTGTGTGTGCGTGGTGTTTATTTTTAAAATTTGGTTTGTGTTTATCCTGTTTAGGATTCACTGAGGTTCTTGAATCTGCAATTTTATGTCTTTCACCAAATTTGAGAAGCTTTCAGCTATTATTTCTTCAAATACATATTTTTGCACCAATCTCTTTCACTTCTTCTGGTGCTCCAGTAAGAAGGATACACCTGTAGACACTGAGGCTTTGTTCATTATTTTTTCAATCTTTTATTTTTCTTTCTGTTCTTCAGATTGATTATTCTTTTTAACGTGCAAGTGTATTGTCTGTTTCTGCTGTTAAACCCATTCTGTGAAGTTTTATTCCAGATACTCTGCTTTTTAGTTCTGAAACTCGCATCAGATACTTTCTATAGTTTCTATTTCTCTACCAGGAACGTCCATCTTTCCCTTCATTTCAAGTGTGTTTACCTTTCCCTCATGGAACATAGTTATAATACCTGTTTTTAAGTCTTTGATAATTCTAGCAACGCATCATCTTGGGATTGGCATCTTTTGATTATCCTTCCCATGAAAATTGGTCACATTTTCCCACTTCTCTGTATGTCGAGTAATTTTGGATTAAATACTGGACATTTTGAATATTATGCTGTGAGACTCTGGATTTTATTCAGCCTTTTAGAGAAGGGTGAATAAGCTACAACCTGCAAGCCAAATTCAGCCTTCTCTCTATTTTTGTAAGTGAAAGTTTTATTGGTACACAGCCATGCCTATTCATTTACATACAGTCTGTGACTGCTTTGACATTTTCGTGACAGAGTTGAATAGTTGTGATAGGGACTGCATGCCCTGCAAAGCCTAAAATATTAGCTGTTTGGTCCTTTACAGAAAAGTTTTGCTGATCTCTGTTTAGAAAATGTTTATTTAATTTAGTTCAGTTTTATTTTGACAGGCAATTAGATTCAGACTGCAAGATCTGTTTCATCTTCTGTGAACTGTGGCTCCAATGTCAGTTCAGTTTTTCAGAGGCCTTATAAAACATGTGCTCATTCATGCACAGAATTAGGAGATCCCCTTCTCCAGCTCTCTCTTCTCCTGGATTTCTCCTACACTTGCTTGTTCTCAGGGGTTCCTTTTCCTAGTCCGTTAGCCAGAATGACAGAGTTTCTCTTGAAATTTTAGCCACCATGCTACTGCTGCCTCTGCTCCACAAGTGAGGCATTGCATTGTAGGACAGGTCCGAGAGAGAGAGAAAAAAAAAATTTTTTTAATGTGCATAGTTAAAAATTTAATGTTTTATTTTTTTAATTTATTTTTATTTATTTAGGGAACATAACCACATACAAACACAAACATTCTTACCATATATTCATTCATTCTTGTTATATAATCAATAACTCATAATATCGCATAGTTGTATATTCATCATGATCATTTCTTAGAACATTTGCATCAATTCAGAAAAAGAAAGCAGAAAAAAATTCATACATAGCATACCCCTTACCCCTCCCTTTCATTGATCATTAGCATTTCAATCAACTAAATTTAACATTTGTTCCCCCTATTATTTATTTATTTTTATTCCATATGTTTTACTCGTCTTTTGACAAGGTAGATAAAAGGGGCATCAGACACAAAGTTTTCACAGCCACACAGTCACATTGTGTGACTTCAAGGATCATGGCTACTGGAGCACAGCTCTACAGAGAAAAAAATTTAAGGGGATTCTCCCCACACTCTCTGGCTTTGGAAGGAACTTTTCTCCAGTCCTCTAGTCAGAAAGTTGGGGTTTATCTCAGCATCTTTATTGCCTGTCCTACCATGCAGCTCCCCAACTTGGGCCTACTCTCAGGTCAAAACTTTGAGAGAAAAAGAGAAAAAAATTAAAGGAAACTCATTACTCATGTATTGCTTCTTCACACTTTGACTCCCCTCCCCAATTTGCCTGCTTGTTTACGTTTTGGAGTACTCAGGTATTTTATTCAACAGTTTTTAGTTGTCATCAGTGAGACAGAAAGATGCTTCAGTGGGCTTACTTCATCTTGTCTGGCACCAGAAGTTCTCCAAACTTTTGACTATAAGCTACAGCAAAAAAAAAGTACATTCTATGTTGAGGTCCAAAATACACACATGTAAATATGATAAGTGTTTCACAAACAATTATTGTGAGTGATGGCCTCTGAGCGGTACTATTGTATACTGTTTTTTTAAATGCTCATCAGTACTCATTACTGAGTGTTAGCTCGAGTTTAAAAAACACTGCCCTAAACATTATTACTGAAACAGTAGAGGCAAGGCTGCTACTACCTAAAACAAACTTAATCACATTTCAACAAGTCCTGAGTAGTATATATCAGAACTGATGGTGCTATAAATTTGTGAGTCAAAAAATATGATGAGATTCAGTTCCCGGTGCCTGCCCATGCAAAAAAGAAAAGAAAGAAAAGAAAAAATATGAGAATGCATTACAACCTTGGATTGTAGAACTCAAGTTTCTCCATATGAGAAACACTCCCACTCCTCTCCTCTACCCCAACCCTAGACAAAGGTGAATTGAGTTAGAGATCTATTTTATTTTTGTAGTTCAAAAATAGCCAACACAGCTTAGAGTGAAATTATTCAATTCTAAGTGACCACAACCCTAAATTTTATATAAGGCACTTGATACCATGTACTACTTGCAACATTAGCAGCTTGTAGCCAACTTTGCAGCTTCAGAAAAGAGAGAGAGGAACACAAGGTGGTGATTATTGATGCCTTCCCACTTACCTCCCTCCTTTTTACCTCCCTTCCTTTCCCTCCTTAATAAAATCAGATGGTTAATAAATATTTGAACTAGGCTCTGATCCTTGGCAAGATTTGGATACTTAAAAGAACAGCCAGGGTTCCAGTGAGAAAGTATGAGTTGGTTGCCTACCGTGCTCATTTTAAGGACCTCCAAAACATCCCCCTTGATTGCTGATCACAGATACTTCCAGAAAATAATAAACTTGATTAAAGGTATCGGAAACACTTAGGACTTTATACCTAAAACCCTATATTTACATAAAATAGCACTTAGTACATGACCTGTCCAAAGTAGGTGATCTTTTTCTCCCTCCTCAACTATTTCTGGTTTTCTAAAACATTTCCCTTTCAAAAATAAAAGACATCTTTTCCTGATTCTTTCAGCATGGGCTCTTTTTTTTTTATTGATAAATCTTAACATACAAACATTCCATACATGGTGTACAATCAGTGGTGCACAATATCATCATCATATAGTGTGTATTTATCACCATGATCATTTTTTGAACATTTGCATCACTCCAGAAAAAGAAATTTAAAAAAAAGGAAAAAACTCATGTATAGCATACCCCTTACCCCTCCCTCTCATTGACCACTAGTATTTTCATCTACCCAAGGTACTTTAACCTTTGTCCCCCCCATTATTTGTTTATTTTTTAATCATTTTTACCCATCTGTCCGTACCCTAGATAAAAGGAGTATCAGATACAAAGTTTTCACAGTCACACAGTCACATTGTAAAACCATCTCATTATACAATCATCTTCTAGAAACAAAGCTACTGGAACACAGCTCTACAGTTTCAGGTACTTACTTCCAGCCTCTCCAATACACCATAAACTGAAAAGGTAGTTCTGTATAATCAGCATGGACTCTTATCCTTCAGGGAGGAGGGGGGTAGGAGAAGAGATAGTGACATGAAACCAACCACATCACAGAAGGGGTATAAATGGGTAAAAGGGTAGAATGAATGAAAATAGCGTACTAAGGGAGAAACACAGGACTTCACTTGAGGTGTTACATCATGGCCACTTTCTTTTCTGCTCAGTCTTTCAGAATCTTGTTGAAAACATCCTGTATCACCCTTACTGGACCTCACACAGAGGATCTACCATTCAAATCAACTGGAATAGCTGGGCTTCTAAAGTGGCACAACCCTTGCTCAGAGGGGGAACTATTTGGCTTAGACATTTAAAAAAAAACCGTCTTGCTGACTGTCCATTCTCCCATAATAGTCACTAACAATTATTGAGTACTTGCAATGTACCAGTCACAACTATTTTACAGGAATTAACCAAATTAATCCTCATAACAACTCTATAAGTTAGGTGCTATCATTATCATCACTCTCATCTTACATATGGGGAAAATGAGGTTTAGAGAAGTTAACTAAATTGTCCAAGGTCTCATATCTTGTAAGTAGCAAGTTGAACCCAGGCAACATGGCTCCAGAGCCTAACAACCATACTACAGTAGCCTCAGTTTTCACCACTGAGCTGAGTAACGGCTGGCCTCACATAAAAGTCATGGAGTGGGCCAAATGTGATCATTCATATGCCACCCTTTCAACCCACTTCCATTCCAGGAGTTAAGAAGAAAGGGAACGAGAGAGGCAACTAACTGTCCACCAAAATTCACGCTCTCCTTTCCTCAGTATAGAGTTGTTTTGGGGAAGTGGCTTATCAACCAGGTATTATATTTCCCAACCTCCTTTGGATCTAAGTGGGATCTTTCCAATAAAATGTAAGCAGAGAGATATGTGTCAATTTGGGGATAAGGGGTTAAGCAGTTACGTCTTCTCCATTCTCTTCCTCTGCTTGATTTCTGGATGCAGAAGACTGTAAGTAATAGAGAAGCCACAGGATGAAAGTAGCCAGAGTTCCTGAATGACTTAATGGAGGGCTGCCTATTGACCAAGAGAGCCACACTAGACAATTACGTGAGTAAGAAATAAACTTCTGCTCTGTTAAGTCACTGAAATTTGGGGTTTGTGTGTTATAGCAGCTAACATTGCCCTAACTACCATATAAAGCTACTCTCATACTCTTCCTTTTCCAGTTCATTATTGATACATAACGAACCGTGCCACAGCTAAGTGGCTTAAAATAACCACTGAATTATGTACACAGACTCTATGGGTCAGGAACTCAGGGCATGACAGGGATGGCTTGGATATACTCCATGATATCTGGGGCCTCAGCTGGAAAGACTCAAAGGCTGGGGGTGACTCATTGGCAGGGAGCTGGTTTCTGGGGACAATTTCACTCCCATGTCTGGCAGCTGATGCTGAGTTCAGTTGAGACTGTCGGCCAGAATATCTATGTGTGGCCTATTCATGTGCTCTCTCTGTATATACTTCCTCATGGCACAGTGATTGGCTTCCAAGAGTGGGCATCCCCAAATGATCAGGTGAAAGTTTTATCACCTCTATGATATAGGATCACTTCTGCTGGAGTCACAGGCCCACCTAGATTCAAGGGGAGGGTTTATGGAGTCCATTTCACAATGTGTTGTCACATTGTAAGAGTATGTGGGATGGGATGCCTTGTGATCATCTTGGACAACATAATCTGCAACACTCCCTTTCCATATTTCTTTTTACCCCTTTTCCTTTCTTCTTCTTGTCCTGTACTTCCACCCCTTCCT
>PVIY010036838.1:0-25142 GCA_004026745.1 Myrmecophaga tridactyla
CGTGGAGCCCTAGGAGCAAGGGGTGCTCTGCTTCACCACTGGTGGGGACAGAATCATGTTCCCCACAAAAGGCGTGTTATGGTCCTGTGGACCTGAGCCTATTTGCAATTAGGACTGCTGAAGATGTTATTAGCTAAGGGGTGTCCAACCTGTGTGAGGATGGGGTGTAACCCAGTGTGGCTAAAGCCCTCATAATCAAAGGAAATTGCACACGAAAGGAGAAGCCACAGGGAAGAGCCAGAGGCTGGGATTCAATGAAACCCTGAGGAGAAAGGAGAAGAAACCACCCTGCACATTGCCAAGTGTCAGAAAAGCCCAGGGAACCCCGAAGTTTGCCAGCCAGCCAGATAATTCCGGCCTGGTGCAGGGGTGGGTGGCATGCAAGCCTCCTAGCCTCCGAAACCATGAGCCAATAAACTCCTGTTGTTAAGCCAACTCATGGTATGGCATTTGTTTCAACAGCTGGGAAACTAAAGCCCCCACTGAAGAGTGAGGCTGTTCCGATGTGTCTGCTGAGTAGGGATTTGCTTGCTTGCAGGCTGGGAGATTCTAGAATTTCCCTTCCATCTGTGTTCCCACCCCTTGCAGGGAACCTGGCGGGGAGCCCCATTTCCCCCTGCAATCCTAGCCCCCCGGGGTCTGGCTTCAAAGGGTGAGCAGGAACGAAGGAGGGCCCCACCGGAAGGCAGGGGCTGGGGAAAAAATGCCGTGATTCATCAGCCCTGAACACGAACCATCATAAATAATGGAACAAATTCGGACACGGTGATTCAGTGTGTCAAAATATAGAAAGGCCATTTAGTATTGGCGACAAAATTAGATGAAAGGCTTTACTCCTTCTGATGAAGAGGCAGACAGAATGTTGCCAAGAGCGAACACAGGGGCCCCACGCCTAGAAACGCACTAAATGAAAACCTGAGTTTCTACAACAGTCCAATGAGCTGATGATTGCAGTCTGTTCTGCTATAATGCCAGGTCATCACATGCCCCAAAGAAACCTCACCTTATCAGAATTCATGGCGGACAAACAACTGTTTTTCTGGGAAATCAGGAGTTAAGAGCTGGAGTATTTCAGATTTGCAATAACGGGCTTTTTTGTTTGTTTGTTCGTTTGTTTTTTTTTTTACCTTGCAGGAATTTAAATAATTAAAATGTTTTCTTTAAAAGTGTTTTTAAATTGCCTTCTAAAAAAGTAATCTGATTGATCAGAGCTCATAAAAGCAAACGAACAAAAAGAACCTCACCAATAAAAACCTGTTTCTCATTTGCATTTTTCAGTCCACAGCCTGAGGAGCTGCAGGGTCTCCTCTATCATGTTGGCCCTTCCATGTTGCAATTTCGCTGTCAGCCCGGTTCACAAGGTTAAGCAAAGAAGCACCCCTTATCCAAGCCCTTCGCACAAAAGGACACTCAGAGCAGCTTGTGCCTGCGGGTTTTGCAAGCCACAGCCTGCCCCACCTCTTCTGAATGAATTTCCAATCATTATGGCGGTAGACGCAGAGCATAGCAATGTCTATTCTCTAATTAATTGATCTTGCTAATTCCATTTGCACTGAGAAATCTGCATTGTGAAAGAAATACCTATGTCCACATAAAAACTGCATTTGTAAATGCACCACGGGATTTTTCTGAACTAATCAACCCCCTGAGATGTAACACATGTGTGTGTGTGTGTTACACACACGCGAAGACACATACCTCTCTGGATAAGTATGCTTAAGATACACCAATAGAATAGCTCTCTCCTGGTGAGTCATAGTACATATCATCATATTAAAGGCTCTGAGAAGTCTTGCAATAAAGAAACCTGCTTAACTTTTTCAACCCAGTGTTTCATGGACTTAATTAAACAAGGAATTTTTTAAAAATTAACACCTACTAATAAATGGAGGCACTCACGTGCCAGGAAACATATTACTGAGTGCACATATAAAAATAACAGAGCCCTGTGCCTTTATGCTGGTTGTTTTTGTTTTTTCCAGAATATTTTCCCAGCATCCCTAGTTGGAAGCAGCCAAAGTCTTCACAACCTCATCTAACAAATGAGAACACTGAAGCCCAAAGAAAGGATGCTCCTTATCCCAGATTACAAGAAATTGAAGACCTCTTAGAGAGTTTAACAGACGTTCCAATTATATACAGCCAGTATAAAATTATTCTCCAGGGACTCAGGAGCATGTCCGATGTGGGGTGTCCTGGTTCCTCGTTCTGTCTTTCTTGGCGCTGTCTTCTCTCTTTGCTCTCTGAGGTCCAGATGTCTTGGGCAGATGATCATCCGAGGGCCCCCAAGCGCCCTGGCCAGTTCCTGTGTGGTGAGCAGGTCCTTTTCCAGGATCCCGAGCAGGAAGTGCATGTTCCCACCAAGAAGGCTTGGAAACACTCTTTCCTGTCCCCTGCCACAAGGAGGCCGCACCACGGACCCAGCCCTGCCCTGGGGTCTCTGAGTTGGACCACAGGCATAAGCAAAGACCAAGAACATTCTGAGATCACAGACTAAATGGTTAAGAGGTTAAAAGCTATAGGGAACCAATGGGGGTGTGTGCCCAAGGCCCAGGCTATACCAGAAAGATGCCTTCGGCCACACTGGGGAAAAGTCTTCACCAGCTCCTAAGAGGGGAAGGGCTGAGATGTGTGCGGCACGGTCCGGATGCTCCTGGTTTCTGGAAGGATTGGCAGTGGGCACCATTTTAGGGGTGGGCTGGGGGATGGACGTGTCCTTTGTGAGCTCTGTGGGAGGAGAAACAGGTTAGTGTCCCTCTTTAAGGCTCTATCTGCACCTACCTTTCAGGGTTGCTGGGAAAATTAAAGACGCTGAGCACAAAACTCTTGATTTGTGCTTGACTGATACTCAGCGAGCAGTCTGTATGAGCACTTCCGGGGAGAGGAGATGCCGGAGTGAGAGCTCACCCTCTGCTTTCCAGTCGGGTCCTGAGTCTCTAGGGAAACGTCTGTGGTCGCATTGTGAAGTCATAACCCTGGGGACATGTCAGAAGCTTCTGGGGGGCTTGTTAGAAGCACATGGCTGGGCCCATCCCTGAGTTTCCTGTACAGTAGGACTGGGAGTGGGGGTTGGGGGGAAGGGTGATAAATTTGCGTTTCTAGCATTTTCCTGGTGATACAGGCAGTTGGTTGGAGCCCACACCTCGAATTCACAGCACAAAGGATGCTAAGAGCAATAGCAAAGAGGGAGCAGCTGGGAGTAAGGTTCCCACCACCAGCCATCCAGCTGCTAGGCCCCAGAAGTCGAGATGTAGGCATCCTGGAGACCAGTTCTCATTTCATTGCAGCAGGCGGAGGCTGTGGGGCAGGCCTGGGCACCCAGCTGGCCGTCAGAGGCCCTGTGGGACTTCAGGGGGAGAGCTGGGGTTCAGCCTGGGAGACCCCTCCTCAGCCCCCAGCCCCAGTCCCAGCCCCAACACAGAAACAGCCTTGAGAGCCCAGTACCAGCCGAAAGCGGGCGCCAGGGCATAAGAACAGCCTTTTCCAGGGCCTCCTGCCCCCTTTTGCCAACACCACTGGTCCCCCAAGTCAAACCAGAGGGCAGCGGGTGGCGCTTCCTGTCTGACACACTGACATGGCGACCCCCAGGCACCAGCTTCCTGTCGAAAGAAGTAATTTTCTACAGGATCAGAGCAAAACGCCGCCTCCTCAGAGGAAACTCCGGGCTGGGGGCTGGCCCTGGGGTTTTCTCACATGGGAAGTCCTGGTGGTGGGAACCCCCAGAGGGGCCTGGCCCCACGTTTCTTTGTAGAAACTTCCTGAAGTGGGATGGGCCGGGGGCCTGTGGGAAGACCCCTCCCAGACCCTCTCGAAGGAAACGCTGCCCTTGAGTTTTGAAATGTGTTGATGGAAAGTGGATCTGGGGGATCAGGCCTTCCTTGTCCTGCTCTGAAGCCTGTCATCGCCCCCCTCACTGCCCCCCTCCTGCTGCCATCCATCCTCCCTGGCCCCGTGGACCACCCAGCCCAGCTGATTTGACTTCCTTCACCCTGGCTGTGAGGCGGGTCGGGGGCCTGGAGTCTGGGCTCTGCTGTCAGACGGTGACCAGTGTTCCCACTTGCTGCCTTAGGCACCTCCTTTTACCCTCCCTGAGCCTCGCTGTCAGTCTGGGGCAAGCAAAGGGCTCTGTGGGACAGGAAGGGGTCCCCCTAGCCACTCTAGAGAAGGGAAATGTGCTGGGAGAGAGTCAAATGAGGGGCAGGAAGGGCTTCCTTGGCTGTGTTGGCTGCAGAACACTTCAGGTCTGCATTCCTGACCATAGGGGACCAGGCCCTGGCAGCCAGATTTACCACCAATGGATATTCCATGCTGCTTTCACTGCTCTGGAAAGCTCTCAAGCACCCTGAGTCTCGGCATCCCTCCTGCAAGATATTACGGCCCCAGAAGAAGCATTCGATTGACTGAGCCAGGGTTATACATCAGTGAAGGTGTGCTCAGAATCTATTTAGCCCCTTGGGGCTCCCTGGAGGTGGGAACTATCTCCCATTGAGTGGCACACAATGGGCATCCCCTCCAACTGGAAGGAGATGTGGAAGCAGATTTGGAAATACACATACACACAACAGCTACAGTCAGATGGAGGCAAGGACCTGTTACCAAAAGAAGAAGAATGTTTCCCAGTATATTCCAGAAGTATACTCCTGGAAGAAAAGAGGCAGTTAGACAAAGCTGTCATGTCTATGACACTTGAAGCAATAGGGAGCCATTGGGATGTTTTGAATTGGAGAGTAACGTCATTAGCTTTGCACTTGAGAAACTCAACTCTGACTGCAGTGGTGGGGGTGGATTGGAAGGGACAGGACTGGAGTTGAGGAGACAAGAGATGATACAGGTGTGGATTGGCAGGGGACAGTGGGTTGAGAGGAGACCACGGGTTGGGGAGGTGTTAGGGAGTTCGGATGCTCAGGGTTTAGGAATCTGTTGAATGTGGGAGGGGTGAGAGAGTAGCAGGCATCAAGGCTATTGGGTCTCTAGCTTGGCACTGGGTGCGATATGCAACCAAACAGAGCTGGGGACATAATGGGGGGATCAGGTGGGCTGCGGGTGAGTTGAGTTTGAGGGGCCTGTGGGACATGGAAGCAGAGATATCCAGTAGGTCGTTAGATAGGTGGGTCCTCAGCTGCAAGTGAATCTATGAAAATCCTTATAAAAATATTTTCGTTCAGCAAAATTAAACATTGAAGCAGCCCATGAACCAAAGAATGACTCAATAACCCTTTACACATCTTAAATGAACAAAGATGAGTGCTGTGCAATTACATTCCATTTCAGACTCCCTCTGCCCAAGAGATACTTATAAAAGAGTTAGACTTTGTTGCAAATAGTATGCATATAGGAGGCATATTTTCTTGTGTCTGCTGGTTGACACTAATGTTTGATGCCTTAATGATTTTATGATTCAGAATTGTTCATTCCTGCCTCTTGGGTCTCATCATAATCCCAGGGACATAGAGAAATGTACATTTTCAAGATGGGAAAGGCTCTCATTGATCTTTATTTAACCTGCTTGGCAAAGCTGAGTGGCACCCTCTCCAAACCCCTCCAGGGCCAAGGCTGGGTGGACTCAGCCCTGCTCCAGACAATTTCATGCCAAACACCTGCCATCCACCTATTTCCTCTTCCTGGTTTCCTTTATACCCCAAGCTTCACTGAAAAGAGCTGCCATTTTAGCTCTGCTGTTAAGTTTTGCTCCCGTTTTTTTCCCCCCAATTCCCAAGTCCTTCTTTTTCCAATTATTTCCTCTAGCACTATCTCTCAATTCATTTATACAAGAACCAATATTCTCAAGGATGTAAAAAAAATTAATCTTTTTAATCTGTGTATTCCAGAAATTTGAGTGAAGGAAATTCACGGACAGAACGCATCATTCACAACTGATAAATTGAAGAAGTATTTGGTGAATGCTTACTATGTTTCCAGCACTATGTTTGTCCTGGTGGTATATTGGTGGTCAAAAGAGAGAGGGTTTTAACCATTGGAAATTAAAGTCCAATGGAGGATACAGACCATAATTAATTACACAATAGATGTGAAATAGCCATTGTGAGTAATGCCACAGAAGGGCATCCCATGATCTTATAAGGGCATTTAATGTGGGATGTGACCCAGTCGGGGAGGTCAAGGAGAACTTCCTGGAAGAAGTGTCAGTTGAACTGATGCCTGAAAGATGAGAATTGCTCACCAGGCAAAGAGGAAAGGAAGGTCCTTCCATGTAGTGGACACAGCACAGACAAGAGCCATTGTGGGCAAATGAGATGACTTGTATGAGTAATACAGAGTCCAGAGTGGCTGGAGGTGGAAGGGAATACATGGAGCTGAGTCTTAAGAGACAGGCAGGTACTGGGCTTTGCAGAACTGTTAAAGATTTTTTTTATTCCCCAAATAATAGGATGACAGTCTCGTGTTTTAAACTGTGAGGAAACATAACCAGATCTGTACTTCATAAAGATCACTCGGACTGCAGTGTGGAGAACAGATTAGAGGATGCACTGCAGGTGCTGATGGGTTAGTTGTCATAAAGTAGGCAAAACATGGTGGTAGCCCAGTGACTGTGAAGATGGAGAGAAGTGGGTGGGTTGGAGAGTTACTTAGAAGGCAAAAATAAGAGGACTTGGGGGGAGATGGATGTGACAGTTTGAAGTTGTATGTACCCCAGAAAAGATCATGTACTTAAAGTTAAGCCATTCCTGTGGGTGTAGACCTATTGTGGGTGGGACTTTTTGGTTAGGTTATTTCAGTTGACGCATGACCCAGGTAGGTCTTAAGCCTCTTACTGGAGTCCTATATAACAGATGAAATTCAGAGAAGCAGCAGAAGCTAAGAGAGAGAAGGACACAAAAACAGAGAGGAAGTCACTGAAGCCAGAGGCTAGAAGCACCGAAACCCAAGAGAGAAGGGAGGAACCAGCCAACACTGCCATGTGCCTTGAGGTTACTCATAGCTGTTCCTCAAGGAGAAAGCATTGCCTGCTGATGCCTTGATCTGGACATTTGCACGACCTCCAAATGGTAACTTGTAAGTTAATAAATCCCCATTGCAAAAGTCAATCCATTTCTGATATATTGCATTTTGGCAACTTTAGCAAACTTAAACAATTGTATATAAGAGAGATGAGGGAGAAGGGGACATCATGATAATACCCAGTGGTTTCTGACCCATGTAAGTATATTCATCATTCACTGAGGCAGAAAACCCTGGGAGGAGGCCAAGCTTGGGAGGGTCAATTATGAATTCAGTTTTGGATACACTGAGTTTGAGTTGCCTTTGAGTCAGCTATTTCTTCTTGCATCTTAGAACTTCCTTCTGAAACTTTTCCCTTCTCCCTGTTGTATTTTTTTTTTGAACCCATTTAGAGAGGGTCTCCTTGGTAACGCTTACACACAGTTTCTGTTTATGAGAAAATGCCTTTAGTTTTGCCTAATCCTTGTAGAATATTTTGTCTGGGTAGTGGATTCTAGGTTGACATTAATCTCCTTTCTGCACTGTTCTTCTATTATTGCTATTGAGAAGCCAACTGTCAAATTGTTTGCTGCTCTTTGAGGGTACTCTGTCTTGTCATCCTATGTGCTCTCAAAATCTCATTGTCTTTGGTGTTCTGCAGTTTCACTGTGATGTGTCTTGGTGTTAATTTCTTTTTTTTTTTATTCTGCTTAAGAATTGTTAGGATTCCTGAGTCTGGGGGCAGTGTCTTTCTTTAATTATTGCCTCTCTCTCATTCCTGGTGTTACCTCTTCCTGGAACTCTGATTAAGCATATACCAGACCTTTTCACTGTATCCTCCTGGTATATTCCTAAAACTCGAAGGCAGGTACCTCCCTTACTCTATCGCTCTTCCTGTCTCATTCCCACAAAAGTTATAACCAGAAAAGCGAAGCAGCAGACCCCTCCCCCCACCCCCAAGTCCCCCAGGCTAAGGTCCATGGGCACAGGAGGGAGGGGAGAAAATGACCATTAAATTCAATATGAGATGTAATTTTTAAACTGTACCTTAGTAAGGTGGACTTTCAGATCTGAAAGTGATGAGAAAAAACTCTGGGTTCTGCCCAAGATCCCATTAAGATCTGGGAAGGGAAGATTCAGCTGAATGTACTGGGGACAAAGATTGGAGAAATTTCATAAAACCCAGTGCAGTTTTGCTCCCCACCTCATTTAAACTGTTTGACAATCATCACTACTGAGCCCTCACTTCAGACTCTGCCTCTTACTCCATCCTCTCTTTCCCTAGCTTCTATCCACTCCCACCTAGGTCCCTGACCCTTGGCTACCTGGCTGAACTTGCTGACCCCGCAGGCCAATGCAATGGCTGAGACCCAGGAGGAAGGAGGCAGATCCAGAAGAGGAGATGAGAACCAAAGAGCCCCAGGGAGAAGGGGGTTCAGTAAGAACGTTCACTGAACTGTAACACACCATGTGGAGTTGCTTCTAACCACTAAATCCAACTGTGCTTAGGCTATGCTTCGTCTGGCTTAGAGCAGCAGGTCCTGGAACCACCCATTAGCCCCATTTATTATAACCTGGGCACCTGGTTGGTCTCAGCAGAGCCCGCACCTGGGGGTCTGTGACAAGAGGGGTCTGTGGCCTCGGTTTCCTACATCACCCATCAAGGTGGAGGAGACAGTACCCTGAGGTTTGATTGCCAACTAGAAACTGAGTATCTGCAGAGGACATGTCAAAACAATGCAGCGATGGCTAATTAAACAAATGAATCAGTGCATCCGTGTTCACAAAAGCCAGGCAGAGTCAATGGGGCACCAGTCCATTAGCGTCCTGTCTCTAATGGCTTCAGCTGCTCCCAGGGCTGGTGGCACCTCTGAAGGCAAAGCCCCCACTCCTGCACCCAAACCAGGATGGCAATGGTACTGAGCAGGACAGGGAAGAAAAAAGCTAGTGACTATCTGCTGAAGTCCCACAGGCTGCCAGGATGCATTCAGCCAGAGCTTCAGTCATTAACCCTGCCGCTGGGCAGTGTGACAGCTGCCCACAGACCAGGTCAATTCACTCCCTCTCTTTTCTTCATCCTTTTCCCACTACCAGGAATTTCCTTCCCTGTTTTTTCACATGGATGATGCGTATTAATCCTTTAAGACTCAACTCCAGGCATCATGTCCACCAGGAAGACTTCTTTGATCCCACAAGCTGGGCATGGGCCCCTCTTCTGAGGTCCCACACTCATCACTGGTCAGTCTCATCCTGGAGGCTGAGTTCCACTGCCAGAGGAAGAGCCCAAGTTTCAGGTGAAAAAAGGCTCTTTTTGGAATTAACCGGAGAGATGTTAGAAGTTGCTTTAACAGAGGAGACTGTTCCCTTTAATTCTCCATTACAACCCCTGTAATGGCTCTGCACTGGCTAGGGGTTGGACAGGAGCGTTTCTGCAGGCCCTTTCTCCCTTCAGTTCTGAGAAGCCAGAGGAAAAGGCTCTGGAGTCAGACTACCTGTGTCCAAATCATGGCTCTGCCGCATAGAGGCTGTGTGACCCTGGCTAAGTTGATTAACCTCTCTGTGCCTCCAGTCCCTTATCCATCTATGCCATCAGTATAACAATAGTGCCTACAACACCAGCTTGTTAGAATTGAATGAGATAGCACATGTAGCACCTTTATCACCACACCTGGAATGCAGTAAATACTCAATATTGAGTTGCAATTATTTGTTTTATTAGTTAGTACTGTTTGTTGTGTTCGCTTCGACTCCACCAAATGGGTTTCCAACCTGCAGCACTGTACTGAAGAGCTGTTAGATCACAGGCCCAGGCTGCTAGGTGTTACTTGCACTTACTGCAAGGCAGCTGGTAACTTTGGGCCATGGTGGACATCTAGGGAGAGGGGCTGGAGAGTGGTGGGCTATAGGGGGCCTCTCACCCCAGATACTGAACATGTCAGGCACTCCCTCTTTCGGCCCTTCTTGCAGAGAGCTTTGGGTTCCACCAACCAGACACTCTGCCCCAGACTTTGGGGGGAGCTAGTGATGCAAAGAAGCAGAGATGGGCAGCGTCCATTTTAGAGAGGACAGACACAGCTACGTGTGTCTGTCTAGGGGCAGCACTTGTGTCCACATCTAGCCTGGGGGGTTGGAGGGCCTGTCCACCCTTTGTAAATTTAAAACCAGGCATCACAGAACCTGGCCACAGTCAGGTCTCTGCAGTTTCTGATTAAATTGGACAGAGTGGTATGCTGCTGCTTACAGTTAAGAATCGTGGAGAATACCGAGATTGAGCCCCACCTTCTACTGCTGTGGTCAGGGTCCCTAATACATATATTTATTATTGCATTTGCATCTCTTTATGTCATGTGTTGCTTGCACGTGTGCTTCCCTCGTCTGAGTGCAAGTTCCATGACTGAAGGGCTGACAGCTTATTCAAATCTGCCTCCTGGTGTCCAACACAGGGCCTAGCCCAGAACAGGTGGTCAGTAATATTAATAACTAGCAGTCATCAAGGTTTTAACAGTACTAGGCCCACTCTAAGTGCACACATATAACAGTTCCTTCAGACCCTGTGCAAAAAAAAAGAAAAAAAATCTGTGAGTAAATACCACTATTTTCACCCATTAAACAGTTGGGAAAACTGAGGCCCAGAGACACTAAACAATCTGATCAAGGTCACACAGCTAGTGGGTGGCAGTCAGGAAATGAAAGCATTTGGGTTGGCCCCAGAGCCCACACTGCCCCTGGGACTCTATAATAAATATGTTTTGAAGAATGAGAGCCAGCCTGCTTTTTGATGCTGTACTGCCTTCCGAACAAGGTGTGGGCAGGCATTTGGCCCTTTCTGATGGATGGGTGATATTTCCTGGGGGCAGAAAAAGGATGACACACCTGCCAGTACTGAAGCAATTACAACTCTCTCCCTGATCTTTCTGGCCAAGCTGCCACTCCGAAAAGTCACCATGTTCTTTCTCCAGCATTTGCTGCAACAACCAGAGGGAAGCTTTACGAAAAGATGAGACAGGAAATCTGGGTTAGAAGTTTGGGGTGGGGGGAGGAGATTGCAGCTTCAGAGAAAGTGTGGAGACCTGACCTTGTGGCCAGGTTCTGGGATGTCTTGTTTTAACTGGGGTACTGACTGCCCAGCTCCTAAGACCCGACAACTCAAGAGCTAAGCTCCTGGGGCCCAGCTCAGGCTTCTCTCTGGATCACAATGCAGAAGGAACTGCAAACTTTGCAAAAGAGCTGACTGTGAGCAAGATACTGGTAACCATGAGAAGACCAGAAGTGGAGCACCACTCTGACCCTGGAGTCTCATCATCCTGAGGAGATTGTCCTGTTGAAGACACAAGCCCAGTGTGTGAGTGGACACTGGGGTTAGGGGGGGGTGTCCCTCAGCAGTCTGGGTGTGCTCCCACTGGGACTAACATGAGAAAAGGAGACCGGAGAGGGAAGACGATTCCTTCCTCCTTGGGGGCATGAGATGAGGGGATTGGAGTCCTCACCCAGGACTGTGTAGATGTGCTTGAGAGCAGCCAGGGGAGAAGGAGAGGAGGGGAGAGAGAGAAGGAGAGGAGGGAGAGGAAAGAAAAGCTGGGCCCTGCCCTGGAGGAGGCTTCCCTCGGGCCAGACAGGGAGTCAGGCCCTAGATGGAACTTTGGGAGAGGCCACTGCCCCCACCAGCCCAGAAGAAAGTTGTCTCTGATTCTACTTCCTGCCCTGACCCCAGGCTTTGGGAAAATCTGGCCAAGGCTCATCAAACTATGCTGTGCTCTGGGACCTCAAGGCAGGACCAATGCTACAGCTGGGGAGCTGGGAGTAGCGTGGGCAGGACGCTGCCTTGCAAGGGCAGTGACAATGGATTACAGGGCCCTCAGAATAGCTCTCCGAGGAAGTGACCATTCTCCCTATTTGAAAGTAAAAGACCAGGATACCATAGGCTAAGAGAAATGTGCAAAGCCTCAGAGACTGGGAGGGGACACACTCCCTCAGGGGCATGGTGCAATTGACCTGAAACAAGGTCAAAGTGGTCAGCAGATCTACTCCTCAGCAGGAACAACTATGCCCCTCAACTTATCGTAATTTACAAAATAAGGTTCATTTTCCTGGATGCCAGGGCCTCATCTCAAGCAGCCAAGCATGGATGTCAGTGCTTAAGGGAGCTTGATGCTGGAGAATGTGGTCTGGGGGGGGGATGTGCTCCCATGGAGATTATCACCATGCCACATCATCTTCCCATTGTCCCATGATCTTTGGGGGACTCAGGCCCAGTATTCCAAGCCAGACCCCAGCCTTGGTCCACACTCCCTCTTGCTCTGGGCATCTTTTACCCCTGCCCCAGGCCTCAGCCCTCAATTCCACTCTGGCCTCCCCATTCTGGTTTCACGTCTGGCTGCGGTAGCTTAGTGTCACCTCTGCCTGGGCCCACCACCCTGTGTGGTTAGTTCCTGTTACTTGTCTGATATCTGGCTCTCCAACCTGAATTGGGCTGTGAGGAAAAAAGGGGCCTGCTCAAGGGCAATGGCACAGTATGTGGTCAGCAGGGCCCTGTGGCCTGCCCCAGCGCACCCCCACCCTGGCTGCCTTTCCTCCCACCAGCCGTCTTATCATCCCATGCGTCCCAGAGCCCTGTATTGGTTATGTCTCAGATGAGGACACAAGTCCAGAAAGCTAAAGGGACTTGTCCAAGGTGATATGGTGTGATGGTCAGATTCAAGAGTCACTTGGCCAGGTAATGGTGCTCAGTTGTCTGGTCAAGCAAGCACTGTCCTAATTGTTACTGTGAGGACATGGTGTGGACATCTAATTATCAATAGGTTGATTGCATCTATGGCTGATTGCATCTACAATCAATTCAAAAGAGGGTCTTCAGCAATGAGAGATGTACATCCGATCAGTTGAAGGCTTTAAAAGGAGAAGTGATGACTTCAACAGTGAAAAGAGAGAACTTTCATCTCTACTTCAGCCAGCCAGCTTCTCTTGGGGAATTCATTAAAAACCTTCATTAGAGTTGCCAGCATGCAGCTTGCCCTACAAAATTTGGATACATGCATCTCCACAGCTGCATGAGATACTTTTATAAAATCTTACATTTACAAATATCTCCTGTTGGTTCTGTTTCCCTAGAGAACCCTGACTAATTAGAGTTAGAGGAAGATACTCAATGAATCACCCCTACCTGGAATATTTTCATGTCTAAAAGAGAATTTTGAAGATTGAAGAGAACTTAAAGTTTAAAGAAATTGATCTCCAGGTGTTGCATTCAAAGGGGGTCGGGGTGGGAGAAGGATACACAACACTCCCCCGCCAATGCCTCTTGCATCAGCCTACCTGAGACTGCTCCTGCCCAAACCAGCTGCTGGTCAATGCTGCAGGCTGCACCCAGGTTTGACTATATCACAGTCAACTTGTCTGAGACCAAGCTGATGGTTTCCTCTGATCTTCTCCTCTTCTGGTGACCTTATCTCCTAAAAGATATGTCTAATGGTCCAATCAAAGGAGCAGAAACAAAAGTACCACCCTGGACTTCTCCCTCTCCTTCACCCTGCATGTTCAACCCATCACATGAATGAAATCCTGTTCATTTTACCTTCCAGTGTCTCTCAAATCCATCCTTTCTTTCCTACCGCACATCCATTCTGGTCCACATGTTCAGCTCTCACCTGGGCTTCTCCTCAATGGGCTCCTCACATTCTCTCTGGCTCCCTTCTAATATGTTCTCTGCTTTAGCTAAAGTGATGTTGGTTGGAATTGTGTTAATGCTATAGATAGCTTTGGAAGGAATTGAAAACTATTGAACTTTTCCAATTCACACTTTCCATTTTTTTAATTGATGTTTTGTAGTTTTAAGTATACAAATTCTGCATTTATTTTATTAACATGCACTTAAGTACTTCAAGTTTGGGAGAGCTATTGTAAGTAGAGTTTTATTCGATTTTCAATTGTTCATTGTTAATATATAGAAATACAATTAATAAAAACAACTGTTTTTTGAAATAATTATAGACTCACAAGAATTAACCAAGATAGGACAGAGAGTTCTTGTGTACCTTTGATCCAGTTTCCCCCAATGATTGCATCTTGCAAACAATATCAAAACTAAGATGAAATAGAGAATAAAAAACACAGTAGAGGAAATCAACAAAACCAAAATTTGGCTCTTTAAAAGACTGTTAAAATTGACAAACCTTTAACTAGACTGATGAAAAAAAGAGAAAGGACACAAGTTACTAAAATCAGAAATGAAAAGGGGAAACATTACTACTGACCCTACAGAAACAAAAAAGACTATAAGATGATACTATGAACAACTGTATGCCAACAAATTAGTTAACTTAAATGAAATTAACAAACTCCTAGAAACACCCAAATTACTTACACTGACTCAAGAAGAAATAGAAGAACTCAACAAACCAAAAACTAGCAAAGAGATTGAATCAGTAATCAAAAACTTCCCAACTTAGAAAAGCCCAGAACCAAATGGCTTCACAGGAGAATTTTACCAAACATTCCGAGAAGAATTAACACCAGTCTAGCTCAAACGCTTCCAGAAGATTGAAGAGGAGGCAACATTCCTTAATTCATTCTATGATGCCAACATCATCCTTAAACAAGGCCATCACAAGAGAAGAAAATGACAGACTAGTATATTTTGTGAATATAAATGCCAAAATCCTCAACATAATACTATCAAACTAAACCCAACAGAATATTAGAATAGTTATATACGATGATCAAGTGGGATTTTCCTGGGTATGCAAGAGCGGTTCAACATAAGAAAATCAATTAATGTAATACACCATATTAATAGAAGAAAGGATAAAAAGAAGACACATGATTATCTCAATTGATGCAGAAAAAGCACTTGACAAAATCCAGCACCGCTTCTTGATAAAAACACTTAGAAAACTAGAAATAGAAGGAAACTTCCTCAACAGAATAAAGGGCATACATTAAAAACTCACAGCAAACATCATACGTAATGGTGAAAGACTGTTAGTTTTTTCTCTAATATCAGTAAAAAGACAAGGATACACATTGTTACCGGTTATTCAATATTGTACTGGAAGTGCTTGCCAAAGCAATTAGGAAAAAAAAAAAAAAAGAAGAAGGAGGAGGAGGAAAGAAAGAAAGGGCATCCAAACTGAAAAGGAAGAAGTAAAACTTTCCTATTTGCAGATGACATGATCCTATGTGCAGAAAATCCTGAAAAATCCACAATAAAGCCCCTAGGACTAATAAACAAATTCAGCAAAGTGGCAGGTTACAAGATCAACACACAAAATTAGTAGTGTTTCTATACACTAGTAATAAATAAACAGAGGAAGAAACCAAGAAAAACTTCCATTTACAATAGAAACTGAAAAATTGAATTATCTAGGAATAAATATAACCAAGGAAATAAAGAATTTGTATACAGAAAACTACCAAACATTGCTAAAAGAAATCAAAGAAGACCTTAATAAATGGAGCAGCATTCTGCATTCAAGGGCTGAGAGACTAAATATTAAGATGTCAATTCTACTCAAAGTGAATTATAAATTTAATGCAATCCCAATCAAAATTCCAACAACCTTCTTTGCAGAAATGAAAAAACATTCGTCAGATTTATATGGAAAGATAAGGGGCCCCAAATGACCAAAGCATCTTGAAAAAGAATGAAGTTGGAGTGCTCACGCTTCCTGATCTTAAAACTCATTACAAAGCCACAGTAATTGAAACATCATGGTACTGGCATGAGGACAGATATTTAGACCAATAAAATCAAACTGAGAGCTCAGAGCTCAACCCTCACATTTATGGTGAACTGACTTTTGACAAGATAGCAAAGACCACTACAATGGGGAAAGAATAGTCTCTTCAACAAATGGTGCCAGGTAAACCTGATCTCCATTTGCAAAAGAATGAAAGAGGACTCCTACCTCACACCTTATACAAAAATCAACTCAAAATGGATCAAAGACCTAAATATAAGAGCCAGAACTATAAAACTCCTGCAAGAAAACATGGGAAAGCATCTTCAGGACCTCGTGTTTAGCAATGGTTTCTTGGACTTTAAATTCAAAGCACAAACAACAACAACAATAAGAAAAAAATATATATGTATATAAATGGGACCTCATCAAAATTAAAACTTTTGTGCCTCAAAGGGCTTTATCGTGAAAGTAAAACAATGTACACAATGAGAGAAAATATTTAGAAACACCATTTACAATAAAGGATTACTATCCAGAATATTTAAAAAAAATCCTTCAACTTGACAAACCACCCAATTTAAAAATGGGTAAAGAACTTGGATAGACATTTCTCCAAAGAAGATATAGGAATGGCTACATAGCACATGACACTATGCACAACATCATTAGCCATCAGGGAAACGCAAGTCAAAACCAAAATGAGATATCATTTCATACCTACTAGAAAGGTTAGTATTATGTAAAAAACAAAAACAAACAAACAAACAAACAGAAAACTGTAAGTATTAGAAAGGTTGTGGAGAAATGGGAACACTCCTTCATTGCTGATGGGAATGTAAAACGGTGCAGCCACTATGGAAAACAATTTGGCAGTTCCTCAGAAAATTAAGGATAGAATTACCATATGACCCAGCAATCCCACTTCTAGGTACATACCCAAAAGAATTGAAAGAAGGGGCTCAAACAGACATTTGCACACTGATGTCAATAGCAGCATTAGTCACACGCAAACCAAGTGTCCATCAACCGATGAACTGATAAATGAAATGTGGTATTTACACATAATGGAATATTTTTCAGCTGTAAAAAGCAATGAAGTCCTGATACCTGTGACAACATGGACAAACTTTGGAGACATCGTGTTGAGTAAAACAAGCCAAGACAGTGGGACAAATATTGTATTATCTCATTGATATGAATTAATTAGAAAAAGCAAACTCATGGAGTCAGAATTTAGAGTACAGGTTACCAGAGGATGACCTGAGGGTAGGGAATAGGGAGTTTAGGCTTAAAATGTATAGAGTTTCTATTTGGAACAATGGAAAAATTTTGGTAATGGATAGTGGTAGCACAATACTGTGAACACAATTAACAGCACTGAATTATGCATTTGAATGTGGTTAAAAGGGGAAATTTTAGTTTGTATATCTGCTACTAAAATAAAAAATTTTAAAAATCCATGGAAATGCACTACACAAACAATGAATCCTAAGTGAACCATGGACTATAGATAATAGTACAATTATTAAAATGTGCTTTCGTCAATTATAATAAAATACCACACCAAGGCAAGTTGGTAATAATAGAGTGGTTATGGGAATCCTGTATTTCATATATGATTATTCTTCAAACCCACAAATTTATCATGAATTGTTAAATTTTGTCAAATGCTTCATCTACATCTATTGAGAGAGATGGTCATATGGTTTTCTTCGTTAATCTAGATTATATGGTAGCTATATTGCTTTATTTTCAGAGTGATATGAGAAAACACAAATATAATCATGGCACTGCCCTCTCTAAGCATTGAAACCATTTAATAGCTTCCCATTGTGCTTAAGATAAAGTGAAAGTCTTTAACACAATGAATCAATTAGGAATGTATTTGTCTGTAAGTAGCAGCATGGTTAACTAATGGCTTAAATGAAGCCATTTAATGATAGTACCTAACAGATATGTAGTCCCAGGGCTGGTTCAGTCCCCTAGCAATATCCAGTCACTGAGTTGGCATCTTTAAAATTCCCTTTGCTTTGTCCTTATGGTTGCAAGATGGCTGCAGCAGCTCCAAGCACTATTTTCTCGCATGATTGTGTCTAAAACTGAAAGGGAGGGTAGGAACAAAAAAGGTTTATAGGAACAAAAAACAGAGAATATGATTCTCTGTTTTTAATCAAGCAGGAAAATCCTTTCCCAGAAGCACCTTGTCAGATTTTCTCTATCTCATTGACCAGGCTAGGTCATGTTCTAATCTCTAAATCAATCACTATCAAAAAGTGGCAGGTGTGCTGTGGCCACTCACCACCAAACACAATTCATTCCCTGGACCTGAGGGCATTGCTGCCTGACAAAAGCAATGGGAAAGGTGAATGGCTATTGAGAAGTGACCTAAGCATACACTATACTGACCCACCCACGGCCTGCTCAGCCGCGGGGCAGAGGCTGGTCCTTCCACCTGGATACTTTCTTCTCCCTGCCCCCTTTCACCTAGCTGAAGGTAACGCCTCTGCTCCCCTTGGCTGCCAAACTGGGTCAAGTTATCTCCCTAACATGCACCTCTACCACTCCTACCTGTGTCCAAGTCTCCATCACAGCCAGGGCATTCCCCAGTGCTCACTCTGCACTGTCCCCTTCATCCCTCAGACCCCTCACTCTTCTTCCATCCTTCCATTTCCAACTCTGCCTGGAAAACCCCACCCACCCTTCAAGGACCACCTGGATGGCTCCCTCCTCCACGACCTTCTTCCACCCTCGTATGGAATCTCTTCCTTCTCTCTGCCCCACCTGTTGCATAGTCCCTCCTATTGCAGCTATTTCATTACACAACTGTTACCCTGGCAAGCCCCCTGGGGGCCCACACTGTATCTCATTCATCTCTGTAGCCCCCACCATGGTTGACAAGTGCCTTTTCCACAGTAGGACTCAGCAAGCATTCATTGGTGGAAGGATTAAAAACCGATTGTAGATTAAAATAATAATCTTGACAACCATCGCTTTGGGACAATTTTTGGTATGCCGCATGCCTCACAGCCATTGGCTCTAATCCTCCCTGCAGACTTGGAAGGGGCAAATGTTATCCCCATTTCTTGATTAAAAACAGATTTCTGTACATCATTTAACTCAAGAGATTAAATAACTTGCTCAAAGTCACTCAGCTAGCATGGAATTTGAATTCAGGTTTTCTCCTGACTCCAGCTCTGGGTTTTTCCCAACATCACTGGGAGACGAGGAAAAAAAGGCAGCTTCGGTGGATGAGGTGGGAAGAGATGAGGACATAGGGGTGATAGTATCAGTGGAGCTGGAGGAGAGGGCCCTTCAAAGTCCCAGACCCCGAGAAGGAGCCCCTGCTGGCAGAGCCATGGGTCCACCGTATCATTGGGGAAATAGACACATACCCCAAAATATATAAAGCAATGAAGCCAGGACAAAGATGTGCACTGTTTGCTCCAGGAGAACATGATTCTCTGGGCCATTGTTAAAGACCCCTGCTCTGCAGACCCCAAAGTACCCTCCTGCCACGTCCACATGCACTATTCCATTCAAGCTTCAGGACCACTTGTGAAGTAGAAATCATTTCTGTTTCACAGATGAGCAACTGAGGCCCAGGCAGGACAAGGGCCTACCCCAAGACCCCAGCTAGCCAGGGACTAGGCAGGAGTTGAACTCAGGTCTGCCCAGCTTTGCACAGTGACCCTGCCTCCGAGACCACCCATGGGGACCCTCCCCGGTACTGAGCCCAGAAACTATCCACGAGCCACAGGCATTCTCCTTTTCTTAGCTTTCCCAACTCTCTTGGTTACAAGCCCAAGTTATTTGCCCCCATATAGCTCTCTCTCTCTCTTTTTTCTTTCAAAGATGACTCATAAGATGAAATGAGGCATTTTGGAGTAAATGATGGTGGGACTGAATTATTCAAACTCCTCCGGGTTCTGAAATGACTTTAATATGTTTATGTTTTGCAGTAAGCATCAAAATGGGCCGAGGGTGCGCAGCGTTTATCTTAATTCGCGAAACGCCTCTTGGTTCTACACTCCAGACAAGGACCAGCTGTGATATAAATGTCTAGAGACATCAAAACCAGTGGCCATTTTCCTGGTGCTAATTAATGCAAACTCTCTGCCTCTCTGACTTGACAGCTTTGGTTTGGCCATTGCAATTGTGCGGCTGTGGCACCCCGAAGTCTGAGGTCTGCTGCTGCTTGGGGCTGAATGGCTGGGTTGGGGTGCGGTGCTTCCATGAGCTGAAGGCAGGCTGCGAGGAGGAAGATGTCAGCACCACCACTGCATCTGTGGCTCCCAGCCTGGAACGGACACTCAGGAAATGTCTGCTAGAAGGGCTGCCTCAAGGCTGTGCCCTCTCCTAGCTCCAGGGCTGAGGTCTCCAATTTCTGAGCAAGAAAAGGGCTCCTGAAGCTGTATTTTTGAAGAGTATTACTGCAGGGAGTCTTTGCAGAGTGGGCAGATTAATGGAACCTTGAAGGGTGTGGAGGTAGCTGGTGCCTAGCACTGTGGGCAGTGGCTGCCTCCTCTATGCCTGAAAATGCGTTATCAGAGCCTCATGAGAATGGGGAGCCTGGAGAAGAGGACACGGTCGCCACTGGAACAGAGAAGACTCTGCCAGGACTGGAGCTCTGAGGCAGGGAGGAATATGCCAACACCTCTCTCCTTCTGCACTGCTTCTCAGCAAGGGAGTTGGGGGGTAAGCTTGCCCCAGGCTCATCCCAATGTGGGGGCAGAGGGCAAGAGAGTCCTTGATGCAGCCCACACAGGAGAGCTATGGACACAAACAGGGCAGAGAAGGACAAGGAACAGGGGTGGGGAGCTGGCAAGCAGAATTATGAGTCCTGGGCTATTTCACCTCCAGAGGCAGCTGGCTTGACCCTTAAGTGGTGGACAAGTGTGTCTGCTCAGGAGCAGAGCTGAGAAGGTGGCCCTGGTACATCCACGTGAGGAAACAGAAGGAGGGTCCTGAGCCCCGGAGGAGAGCAGGGCAGCAGGGCCTCAGGGGTTAGAGGCCAGGAGAGGCCGATCCTGCCTCATACTGGAGGACAGAACTTGTGGGTGCAAGGGGACACCAAGTGGGAAGCTGAGGCTTGGAGAGGAGAGATCCAGAATCGGTGAAGATGGGAGTTTGGTGTTCAAATTCTGAGCACTTCCCAGCTGCTGAGGTAGCTCCTCACTGGACTGACCCCAAGCCTCCCCTGACCATTCCTTCTTCCCCTGTTGAGTGGGTAGAACCAGGGATTCCCCTAAACCCTCAGACAGGGCATACCTGTCTCTCTCTGGGTCTCCCACAGAGGTCTGAATCTCCAGTCTCGAGACCCTGAGTTTGCTGCTAGATGGTAGGGATTAAAACATTTTCCACAATGGACAAGGCTAAGAGCCAGACACATAACCCTCCAGCATGGGCGGTAAGTTTTGCCAAAGTGGGTTCCTAGAACATGAGTACCACAAGCTGCTGTAGGGACAGAGGGTTCTATGGCCACATAAGTTTGAGAAACACTCTCCACTCTACTGCTGCTGGAGAGTCACCGTGGTCCTGGCCCATCAAAGGTTCTGAGTCCTGCAGGAAAAGGAACTCAGTTTAGCTCAGGCTTTCACAAAAGTTTCTGCCCACTGAACCCATGAATCCACAGTATCTATGAATTCTTGTCACCCTGCCGTTTGTGTCTCTTGTGTGATTCCTGAGCCTTTGGTGGAGAGCCATTGTGTTCTGGCCCAGTCTCAGCTACGCTGTGAGGTTTAGAAGAAGATGCTGCCTCTCCGGACCCTGGCACAGACTAAAGGCTATGGGAGATGATAAATGGCAGGCAGCAGAAAGAGAAGGCAAAGGCCAAGAAGAAATGTCAGGTTTGAGGCAAGATGCCAGCAGCCTAGAGGGAAACGAGGCCCGTTCTCATCCAGGAGGCCACCAGGACAGGCTCTGCGTTACGACTGAGCTCCAGGGATGCTGGGAGGCAGGGGGCAGGGGGCAGGGGGGCGCAGCAGCTCCTTGTGCTTCCCTGGCTGGATCTTCCCTCTGATGCATGCCTTAAATGCTTCTCAATCCTGAGAATGTGATGCTTAATGGGTGGTTGCTGAAAACCCCAAGGTGGGTAGGGTTGCAGGTCTGAGTTGAGTCAGGAGCAAGTCAGAGCTGGGAGAATAGAAAAGGAGCCTTGATAGCAGCCCTGGGTGAGGTCTGGGAGCAACCTGCCCACTGGATGATCCACCCAAGTCTTCAAGTTCTCAAGATCTAGGACTTACGATTTGATGAATGAATTAATAAATCCCTCAACTGAACAGAAAGCAGACATGTGGGTACAGGGAGGGGGAGGGAGGGATAAGGGAGAGAGATGCAGGAGTAAGTGTCTCCCTCGAAGGAGACCCAGTCAAGGCCTTCTGAGACAGGGAACAGACAGACGTTTTGGAGGGCTTTGCCTCCTTTGGTCCAGGCCCAAGAGTGCAATGGGGAGCTGTCCTTAGAGAAAGAGCAGCAGTCCAGAGCCTGGCTGAATTCCATCTCCTTCGCCTGCCTCTCAGAGCTGATGCTTTTCTGCTCAGGCTGGGAGGGCCCCGTGCCACCCTCTGGGGCTGTGCTGCTACCCCAGCCTTCAGACACTGCCTGCCGCATCCTGTTTCCCCCTTCAGCATCCCCCTTTTCCTGCCTGCTCTCCCTTAGTTGTGCTCTGGCGCTTTCCAAACACACTCGCCGTTCACAGTGGACTTGCCTCAGCGATGTCCACTCTGTCACTTGGTATACATTCATGGGCCAGTGAAGCAGAGAGGTTTAAAAGCACAGGTCTCTAACAAGTTTTAAAATTAAGAAGTGTGAGTCATTCAACTTCAATCTTCTTTTTCAAGATGGCTTTAGCTACTTGGAGTCTCTTGCCCTTCCATATAAATTTGATGATTGGCTTTTCCATTTCTGCAAAGAAGGTTTTTGGAATTTTGATTGAGATTATATTGAATCTTTAAATCTGGGGGGAGGACTGACATATTAATGATATTTATTCTTCCAATCCATGAACAAAGCCACAGTAATCAAAACAACATGAGGGTGGACCATGATAGCTCAGGGGCAGAGTTCTCGCCTGCCATGCCAGAGACCCAGATTCAATACCCAGTGCCTGCCCATGCCAAAAAAAACAAAACAAAACATGAAACTGGCACAAGGATAGATATATAGACCAATAGAGTTGAACTGAGAGCTCAGAACTCAACCCTCACATTTATGGCCAACTGACTTTTGACAAGGGGGCAAAGACCACTCAATTGGTGAAGAACAGCCTCTTCAACAAATGGTGCTGGGAAAACTGGACTTCCATATGCAAAAGATTGAACATGGACCCCTACCTCACCCCATGTACAAAGTCAACTCAAAATGGATCAAAGACCTCAGTATAAGAGCTAGAACTAACAAACTCCTAGAAGAAAACACAAGGAAGCATCTTCAGGACCTTGTGTTAGACAATGGTTTTTAGACTTTATATCCAAAACATAAGCAACAAAAGAAAAATGAATAATTGGGACTTCATCAAAAATAAAAAACTTTTATGCCCTAAAGGACTAATCATGAAAATAAAATGACAACCTATACAATGGGAGAAAATATTTAGAAACCATGTATCTGATAAGAGATTAATATCCAGAATATATAAAGGAATCTTTCAACTCAACAACAAAAAGGCAAACAACCGAATTTCAAAGTAAGTAAGACTTGAATAGCCATTTCTCCAAAGAAGATATACAAATGGGCCGAAAGCACATGAAAAGATGCTCAACATCATTAGCCAGCAAGGAAATGCAAATTGAAACCACAATAAGATACCATTTCACACCCATTAGAATGGCTGCTATTTGAAAAACAGAAAATAGCAAGTATTGGGGAGGATGTGGGCAAATAGGATCCTCATTCATTGCTGGTTGGAATGTAAAATGGTGCAGCCACTGTGGTTAAATATAGAATTTTACCATATGACCTGGCAATCCCACTTCTGGGTACGCACCTGAAGGAACTGAAAGAGGGGCTTGAACAGACATTTGCATGCCCATGTTCATAGCAGCATTATTCACACTTACCAAAAGATGGAAGCAAACCACGAATTGATAAAAAAAAAATGTGGTGTTTACCCACGCTAACAGCAGTGATGTTCTGATATCTCCAACAACATGGATGAAACTTGAAGACATCATTTTGAGTGAAATAAGCCAGACACAACAGGACAAAATTGTATTATCTCACAGATATGAAATAACTAGAAACAAGCAAACTCATAGAGACAGAATCTAGAATATAGGTTACTAGGGGATGATTTGAGGGGAAGAAATAGGTAGTTTAGGCTTAAAATGTACAGTTTCTATTCGAGACAATGGGAATGTTTTGATAATGGATGGTGGTGATGGTAGCATAACATTGTGAATGCAATTAACAGCACTGAAATACAGATCTGTATGTAATTAAAAGTAGATTGTAACCCCTAGAATGAGCTGAGACTCAGCATCAAGGGATTGAGAAAACCTTCTCGACCAAAAGGGGGAAGAGCGAAATGAGACAAAATCTCTCAATGGCTGAGAGATTCCAAATAGAGTCGAGAGGTTATCCTGGAAGTTATTCTTACACATTAAGTAGATATCACCTTGTTAGTTAAGATGTAGTGAAGAGGCTGGAGGGAACTGCCTGAAAATGTAGAGCTGTGTTCCAGTAGCCATGTTTCTTGAAGATGATTGTATGATGATATAGCTTTCACAGTGTGACTGTGTGATTTGTGAAAACCTCCCATCTGATGCTCCTTTTATCTACCTTATCAACAGACAAGTAAAACATATGGAATAAAAATAAATAATAGGGGGAACAAATGTTAAAATAAATTCAGATTGAAATGCTAATGATCAATGAAAGGGAAGGGTAAGGGGTATGGTATGTATGAATTTTTTTCTGTTTTCTTTTTATTTCTCTTTCTGAATAGATGCAAATGTTCTAAGAAATGATCATGATGATGAATATGCAACTATGTGATGATATTATGAATTACTGATTATATATGTAGAACAGAATAATAAAAAATTGAGAATGTTTGCGTTTGGTGTTTTTTGATATTAAAAAAATTGAAAATTAATAAAAAAAGATTGTATATATGGAAACTGAATAAAAATATATTTTAAAAATCATGGAACTATACAAAAGAACCCTAATTTAAATCATGAACCACAATTAATTGTGCAGTAGTTTATGGGAACCCTGTATTGTATGCATGATTGTTCTGTAAACCCACAACTTCACTAATAAAGAAAAAATATATATTTTCCCTGGCCAGGAATCTCTAATAAGAGCAAAACTGTGTACATTAAAAAACAAACAAACAACAAAACACACAGGTCTGGAGCTGACTGCCTGAGTTCAAAGTCAGCCTCACAGTACTTGATGAGCTCTAAGGGTTTTAGCTTCCCCTTCTGTAAAATGGAGCTGATAATAGGTTGAGGGGCTGATTAAATGGTTACGATCTTTAGCACAGTAGTTTTTACTGTCAATTCTATGTGCCAGGCCCTG
>PVIY010036839.1:0-25105 GCA_004026745.1 Myrmecophaga tridactyla
GTTGGGGCATGTAACAGTGTAACAGGGTTCAGGTGCTTGGGGTGTGGCGTGAGTCATGGGTCACGGGGCTGCACTGATGAGGGTAGCACATTTAAGGAACACGACTTGGCTTACATCCTAGTCCTTGTCCCTCCGTCTCTGCACTCCTTGGGCTCTGTGCTTCCACGTTAGGCTCCAGTTCTCTGCCTCTCAGTTTCTCAGCCTCTGCAACCAGGACCACCCTGTGTGGTGCAGAAGGCTCTCCCAGTTCAGCTGCACTCCTGAATTGCCTTCTCAGTCACCCTCCCATCCCTTCTCTAACTTTTCCTTGAAACAGTGCTGAACTCAATCTACCCTATTTGGCCATCTACCCGGAAATCTTACCATATAATTATTCCATTCATGGTACAAAATCAGAAACTCACAGTATCATCACCATGATCATTTCTTAGAACACTTACATCAATTCAGAAAAAGAAATAAAAAGAAAAAGAAAAAAACTCATACATACAATACCCCTTATCCCTCCCTCTCATTGACTGCTAATATTTCCATCTACCCAATATTTTTTCCCTATTTTTTTCTATACCCCTTAACCATTCTCTTTCATTGATCACTAACATTTCAGTCTACTAAATTTATTTTTACATTTGTTCCCCCCATTATTTACATATTTTTAATCCATGTGTTTTACTCATCTGTCCATACCTGGAAAAAAGAGCATTAGACACAAGATTTTCACAATCACAGTCACATTGTGAAAACTATATCATTATACAATCATCTTCAAGAAACTTGGCTACTAGAACACAGCTCTACATTTCCAGTCAGTTCCCTCTAGCCTCTCCAATATCCCTTAACTAAAAAGGTGATACCTATATAATGCTTAAGAATAACCTCCAGGATAACCTCTTGACTGTGTTTGAAATCTCTCAGCCACTGACACTTTATTTTCTCTCTTCCCCCTTTCAGTAGAGAAGATTTTCTCAATCCCTTAATGCTGAGTCCCAGCTCATTCCAGGATTTCTGTCCCATGTTGCCAGGAAGGTCCACACCCCTGGGAATCATGCCCCATGTAGAGAAGGGGAGGGCAGTGATTTTGCTTGTCGTATTCTGCCAAATGTTTTTAACAAGACAGATTTGAAAGATGTCTTTTTGTCTGAAAGTAGATAGGCACAAAATTTTTATAACTGTTAAACCAAAAGTCAAATTATAAAACCAAAGAGAATTTTTCACCATTTGGTTGAATTGCCAACCATGTTTTTTTTTGTTTTTTTTTTTTAATTTGCATATGGGCAGGAGGCACCAGGGATCGAACTCCAGACCTCCAGCACGGCAGGTCAGAGCTCTGCCTGCTGAGCCACGGCAGCCGCCCCCCAACCATGTTTTTAAAGCAAGGAATCTGTTTGGTATTCCTTGCTTTGACTGATATTTTGTATTACAATTATAATTAACTGAAGTCAGTTAATTTTAATTATCCCACTCTGGTGATAATTTCATGTTCACTTAGGTTTAGGAATCAATATTAGTGACATACAATTTTAAATCATGGGCTGTATAATCTAACATGATAGAAAAGTTTATTGAGAAAATGAAATATTTTTCTTTAGATGAAGAAAATAAACAAACTGAAGGTAGAACAGATGAAAACCAGAAAAATGCAGGCAAAGATTTGGCCAGGCATACTAGATTCCGGATATTTAGAAAGCATCTTGATAACAGGTTCATTCCTCTCTAGTGACTTTTTTGCTGTCCGCAATGCTACCTCCATTTTTTGCCCAGCATTTCACCATATTATGATGGTTTAGATTTGTTTTATCTTTAATGATAGCAAGTGAGTAGTTAAATTTCTGTGTTCTCAGATATATGAAGGGAAAAAATTATTTTCTTTCATAATCGTCTGCTAAGGATAAAATTTCATTGTAAAGAATTTTGTGATTCTTGCATGCTAAAATTCTTATATCCATAAATTATAAAATATTATTTTTTATAAGTTAATTATTATTTTTGTCTTTTCAGAGAGATGTTTTTATATACAATAAAAATACCAATGGAAAGATAGGTTTTTTTGTTTTTTTTTTGGTAAAGCACTGTATTTGGCTTGTTCTTCAGTTAAGATAGCTTGAATAAACTTGTTTAAAATCAAGAGTGATATTTCTGAGTAAATTTAAGATATTAGCATTACATCTGTCTAAATGGACAAAGACAGACCACTTATTATTCAGAATAGAAACCTTTTGTAAATACTTATTTTCTTAAAACAGAAGAATAAGTCCTGCTGCTCAGAAATTAACTTGTAGAAAGTAGTTAGTGCAAATTTTAAAACAAGTTTGTATATTTTCTTAGAAATGGTAGTGAAAGGCTAAAAAGAAATTTCTAAGAATTGAAAATGTTGAAATCTAATCCAGTTATAGCATTGATAACTTTTAGAAAGCTGTTTTGTTTCAAAATATACATGCCAATGATAACGAAAATGGCTTTTCTTTCTAATAATGCAGATTGCAAATTCAATGGTGAGCACATGGACAGGACCTCCAGCCATGAAGTCACTCTTTACTAGAATGTTTTGTTGTAAAACTTGTCCAAATATCGTGAAAACAAACAACTTTATGAGCTTTCAAAGTTATTTTCTACAAAAGGTACAATTTATTTTAAAATTTTCTTACAATTATGTTTTATACCACTATCTACGTATTTCAGTTTAACTTGGGGACGCTCAAATAATGAATGTTTACCTTTGTTGTTGTTTGCTTCTAATTTTTTTTCAAGAACGTTATGTGATTGTACATGGATTTTATGAGCTATGTAGAGCAAACATACGCACATTAATAAGAAAGAAAATAGAAATGAATAATTTGCCCTTTCAGTTGATTACATGGAGGATAGAGGTGTGAGGAGGTTCTTCTGATGGCAGTTCTTCTAGAATGGACAGTTTAGTACATCAGAGGATGTAAAGCATAGAGATCTGGATACAGATCTGATTTTCAGTCCTAGTTCAGCTGCTTACTAGTGGTTTGTGCCTAGACAAGTTTCTTAACCTTTTAAGTCTCACTTTACTCAGTTTCAAAATTTATCTTTTTTAGAATTAAATAAGATCATTCAAGCATGTAAAATGCTTTACTCTATGCTTACCACAATATGTTTTTTATAAATGCTAATTTAGAAAATGGTGGTGGTGGTGTGATAAGGGTAGAAACATTGTTTTAGGAAGGAATGTGGTAATGTCAGGGTGGTCGGTATTTAGGGAATTTGGAAATCATTTATAATATTTTTGCATAATGTAATAATAGTGAAGGTAGAGATAAGATTAACTAGATTGAACTGGGAAAGAAAAGTGAAATTGAAGTACAGGAAAATGAGTGAAACCTACTTTTTCATAATTTGGTAGTGATAAATGTGAGAAAAGAGACTGCTGAGGATAAAGCTAGGTTGAGGAAGAGGACATTTGGATTTTGATTAGTTTTGATGTGATTTGTATAGAGGGAAAAAAATTGGAACATGTTTGGCAAAGAGAAAGGAATCAGTGGAGATGGGGACGTGCAGCATTCAAATGGGAGAAAGTAAGTATAAAAGAGAGAAGATGAAGGAAATCCTGAGGGCATAACTAGAGGCAGGGGCATGTAAATAGAGGTTAATTTTAGAAATAAGAGTTTTCTTTTGAGGCAGATAGAAATCAAGTGAAAAGAGATTTTTGAGGGGCGTGTTTTGTAAGTTGAGGTTTGCATGTAATGGGGGGAAAAGTAAAAGTCTTGCCCAGTAAGTAGCATTTAGGTGCCTGCTGAAGGTGAAAATCATGATATATATTTTTAGTAAATTTCATCAGCAAAACACATTCAAAATGATTCAGGTTTAGGGAAAAGCAGTATTGGTGTGATCAAAGAAGTCTTTGGGATCTTATTATTTTATACTAAAGAATTGAACATTTGATAGTACTTGAATATGCTATTTAACCCCCATTGCCATTTTACTGATTTATCTATGGAAGCAAGTTAACTTTGGTGTCTACCTAATATGTCCCCCTCACTATTCCAATGTCCTTCCATGTACCTCAAGATGAGTGTTTCAGCTGGGAGTTGTGATCCATTAATGAGAAGGTTGTGAGATCAGTTCAGAAATTGTGAACAACTTATTTTAAGTGCAGGATACAGAATAGGTAGTGTCAGAAGACATTAGATGTCATGAGGTTAGGTATAAGTTTTGTTTTGTTTTTTTCTAGTTTGTATACACTGCATCTAAAATGTGTGTGTGCATGTGCTAGTTTGAGATGTAAAATGTATTTATCATTGATTGCCGTCAAACAGTCAAAAAAATTGGGGAAACAATGCTATTAGGCCAATTTACTTTTCATCTAATACCTCTAGTAGGTAGAAAAGTGACAGAAGATTGATGCCTAAATCAAACATGAGTCCTAAAAGGGCAGACTGGGTAAAGGACAGATAGTTCTGTCTGAGTAAAGGGCATTAACACTGACTGTTGTTCCTATTGCTTCTTTCCAAAGGAGTCATCCTTCTTTCTGGGCCCCCTTAGTTTAGAGGGTTATTTTAATAAAAAGAGGGAATACTCATAGTCTCCTTGCATACTGAGAATTATGATGTCTGTTCTTTCTATGGTTCTGCCTAGATTTTAATTATCTTCATTTTATTGATAAAGTTATCACTGTTTGAGAGTCGTGTTTCTATCTCCTTACACAGAAATTACTTATGAAGATTTGGAATGGGAAAAGTTAGGCTTAATTTCAGATAATTTACCATTTTTTCTATATCCTTAGGCTGGTGATGGAGATGTTTGTAGAGAATCAGTGTGCGCTCAGACCAGTTATTGAGCTCACCTGTATGCCAAATCACTCCTTGGCTCCAAGTCATTATATCATTTAATCTTTAAAGTGGTTGTGAGGAAACTGAGTCAGTAAGCATCTAGCCAAAGACATCCAGCTTAGTAGCTAGAATAGTTAGGATTTGAATAATGGTCTAACACTAAAACCCATACCTTTTACACTATAGCACGCAGAACTGAATTTATGTAATTTACATAATACGCACTTTCCTCCAACAAATACGCACTTTCCTCCAACAAATGAGGACCAAGGCACTTGGGCTACCAAATACATTGTCATGCAATTCATCCCCTTGGTTTTCTATGTAGTTCTCTTATATTGGAATGCTTTGAAATAAACCGTCAGAGAGAGGGTTGGGAGTTAGGGAGGGTTAGACGCCATCCACATTATCTGTGTCAGCCCCAAGGTAACCCTTTTCTATGTATAGCTCAACAAATTATAGTAATGAAAGAGTTATATTATATACTTAAAAATTTCTTTTTTTTTTTTTTGTAGACTATGCCAGTTGCAATGGCATTATTGAGAGATGTTCATAACCTTTGTCCCAAAGAAGTTTTAACATTTATTTTAGACTTAATCAAGTACAATGACAACAGAAAAAATAAGGTAAGGAACCTTTCTTAATGAGTATTATAAAACTAGCCTGTAGTATTCTGCGTTCTAAGTAATAGTGTGTAAAACCATTGTTGTGTCTCTGCCACTTGAAGTTTATATAGATAGAGACATATAAACAGGAATTATTATAATAACTAGTGAATAAAAATCATTAAGATTAGTGGGTTTTTAAGTGTTTCTTACACCTCTTGTAATGTAGAGATAGTAGTGCATCAGATTTGGGAAAGTCAAAAAAAACTTGTTTTGGTGAAGTCTTATACAACACAATTATATTTTTATTCCTTTTTCTTTTACCAAATTTTACCAAAAAAGTACTTCCCACTTGGGATTAATTTCCTTTGTTCACTGATAAACTTGATCTTTTTCTTTTACCTTTTGTATGGTTACTCATTTATTTAGCAAATAGCTATTAAATACCATGCTTAAAAAATTACTTTTACCCTATTTGTTATTAATCTAACAGTCAGCAAGTGTTTTTGAGAATATATGCTGTCCTAGGCAGAGTACCTTGCTAAATAGAAAGATGACATGATCAATGCCTTCTGAAACTCCACTTATTTTTTAAACAGTTATTTAACACTGCCTGTGTATCACAGCTTGATTCTGGACCAACAAGGATTCAACTTAATAAGGGAGGAAGGCAAGTACACAGTTAACTGTCACAGTTGATAACTACATGATGAAGGTACACACTGTTCCTAGGAGAACTCAAAGGAAGTTGTGCCTGCTTTCAAGAATGTAGAGAGAAAGAAAGAGAGAAGTTTTGTATGGAAGTGACTCTTAAACTGAATCATAAAAGATAAATAGAATTGCAAAAGCTGTCAGAATGCAGTATACCAGAACTGGAATGGTTCTTATAAAGGGAAATTTAATGAGTTACAAGTTTACAGTTCTAAGGCTGTGAGAATGTCCATATTAAGGCAAGCCTATAAAAATGTCCAAATTAAGGCATCCTGGGAATGATACCTTGGTTCAGGAATGCCGATGATGTTCAGGATTTCTCTCTCAACTGGAAAGGTACATGGCAATGTCTGCTAGCTTTCTCTCCAGGCTTCTTCAGTGGCTTCCCTCGGACTCTATCCATTCTGTTGACTCTGTGGGTTCTAGTGGCTCTAAAGCTTTTTCCTAAATGGTTCCCTCTTAAAGGGCTCCAGTAAGCAACACCACCTTGAATGGGTGGAGACGCACCCCCATGGAAACTGTCTGATCAAAAGTTACCACCCACAGTTTGGTGGGTCACATTTCCATGGAAACATTGATTCTACCCAGCAATATTGAATGAGGATTAAAGGATATGGCTTTTCTGAGGTACTTGGCTTCAAACCTGCACAGTTGCCTTTGCCATATGCCCAACTTTTTTTTAATTTATTTTTTATTAATTTTTAAAGTTTTTTAAAAAATATAACAAACACAAACATTCTTAACATATGATCATTCTGTCCTACATATATAATCAGTAATTCACAATATCATCACATAATTGCACATTCATCATCATGAGCATTTCTTAGAACACTTGCATCAATTCAGAAAAAGAAATAAAAAGACAGCAGAAAAAAATTCATACATACCATACCCTTTACCCCTCCCTTTTATTGATCACTGGCATTTCAATCTAAATTTATTTTAACATTTGTTCCCCCATTATTTATTTTTATTCCATATGTTTTATTTGTTGATAAAGTAGATAAAAGGGGCATCAGACACAAGGTTTTCACAATCACACAGTCACATTGTGACAGCTATATCATTATTCAATCATACTCAAGAAACATGGCTACTGGAACACAGCTCTACATTTTCAGGCAGTTCCCTCCAGCCTCTCCAATACATCTTGAATAACAAGGTGATACCTATTTAATGTGTAAGAATAACCTTCAGGATAACCTCTCAACTTTGTTTGGAATCTCTCAGCCATTGATACTTTATTTTGTCTCATTTTGCTCTTCCCCATTTTGGTCAAGAAGGTTTTCTCAATGCCTTGATGCTGAGTCCCAGCTCATTCTAGGATTTCTGTTCCACATTGCCCAAAAGGTCCACAGCCCTGGGAGTCCTGACCCATGTAGACAGGAGGAGGGCAGTGAGTTTGCTTGTTGTGTTGGCTGGAGAGAAAGGCCATATCTGAGCAACAAAAGAGGTTCTCTGGGGATGACTCTTAGGCCTAATTTTAAGTAGGCTTGACCTGTCCTTTCATATAACAAACCCCAAGACTGGGGACTCAGCCTATAGCTTTGGTTGTCCACACTGCTTGTGAGAATATCAAGAATTCTCTACTAGAGGAAGTTGAATTTTACCCCTTTCTCACCATTCCCTGAAGGGGACTTTGCAAATACTTTTTCACTCTCTGTTCATATCACTCTGGGATTTATTGGGACATCACACTGGACAAACCTACAAAATCTTATGCCCTACTCAAGGTTCTATGTACTTATGGTGTTCAATTAAGCTGTCCACATAAGTTATATTAGGAAATGCACTGGTCAAAATATAAATTTTGTACCAGATAAACATTTTTTGCTTTAGTCTCACACATAAGTTAAAATTTTAAAATATTAACCATCTAATTTCAACATCCTGCAGTAATGACATTCCTTTGTTCTTCCTCATGCAAAAACATCTTTAAATTTGTACATTTAGTCACTGTCATTATACACTGTAGGCATCTCTAGATACCATTTCAGTGCTTATCGTCTTTCTTTCTGATTTCATTTGTGCTCCCAGCCCTCCTCCCTCTATCATTCTCATATTCAGATTCATTCATTTTTCTAACATAATTGTATTACAGTTAGGTAGTATTGTGCTGTCCATTTCTGAGTTTTTATATTCAGTCCTGTTGCACAATCTGTATCCCTTCAGCTCCAATTATCCAATATCTTAGTCTATTTCTATCTCCTAATCGTCTCTGTTACCAATGAAATTTTCCAAGTTTATTCATTAATGTCAGTTTATATCAGTGAGACCATACAGTATCCTTTTGTTTCTGGCTAATCTCACTCAGCATAATGTCCTTAAGATCTATCCATGTTGTTACATACTTCATAACTTTATCTGTTTTACACCTACATAATAATCCATTGTATGTATATACAACAGCTTGTTTAGCCACTCGTCTGGTGATGGACATTTTGGCTATTTCCATCTCTTGGCAATTGTAAATAATGCTGCTATAAATATCGGTGTGCAAATGTCCATTTGCATTCTTGCCCTCATGTCCTCTGAGTAGATACCTAGCAATGGTATTGCTGGACCATATGGCAATTCTATACTCAGATTCCTAAGGATCTGCCAAACTGCCTTCCACAGCAGTTGTACCATTTGACATTCCCACCAACAGTGGATAAGTGTGCCTGTTTCTCCACAGCCTCTCCCGCACTTGTCGTTTTCTGTTTTATTGATAGTGGCCATTTTGGTGGGTGTGAGATAAAATCTTATTGTGGTTTTGATTTGCGTTTCCCTAATAGCCACGGAAGTTGAGCGTCTTTTCATGTGCCTTTTGGCCATTTTTATTTCCTCTTCTGAGAAGTGTCTGTTCAAGTCTTTTGTCCATTTTGTAATTGGGTTGTCTGTCTTTTTGTTGTTGATTTGAACAATCTCATTATAAATTCTGGATACTAGACCTTTATCTGATATATCGTTTCCAAATATTGTCTCCCATTGTGTAGGCTGTCTTTTTACTTTCTTGACGAAGTTCTTTGATGCACAGAAGTGTTTAATTTTGCTGAGTTCCCATTTATTTCTTTCTTTCTTCAGTGCTCATGCTTTGGGTGTAAGGTCTAGGAAACCACCTCCTATTTTAAGATTTATAAGATATTTCCCTACATTTTCTTCTAACAGTTTTATGGTCTTAGATCTAATGTTTAGGTCTTTGATCCAGTTTGAGTTAATTTTTGTATAGGATGTAAGATATGGATCCTCTTTCATTCTTTTGCATGTGGCTATCCAGTTCTCTAGGCACCATTTATTGAAGACACTGTTCTGCCCCAGGTGAGTTGGCTTGACTGCCTTATCAAAGATCAATTGTCCATAGATGAAAGAGTCTATATCTGAACACTCTGTTCTCTTCCATTGGTCAGTATATATATCTTTATGCCAGAACCATGCTGTTTTGACCACTGTAGCTTCATAACACGCCTTAAAGTCAGGTAGCATGTGAGATCTCCGACTTTATTTTTCTTTCTCAGGATACTTTTAGCTATTTGGGGCACCCTACCCTTCCAGATAAATTTGGTTATTGGTTTTTCTTTTTCTGAAAAGTAAGTTTTGGGGATTTTAATTGGTATTGCATTGAATCTGTAAATCAGTTTAGGTAGAGTTGACATCTTAACTATATTTAGTCTTCCAAACCATGAATCATAATCACACAGTTACTCTTGTGACCAAGAGATCGGCTCTGCAAGAAATACTAAACGGAGCACTAGAGGCAGATACAAAAAGACAGGAGAGAGAGGTGTGGAGAAGAGTGTAGAAATGAAGACTATGAGTAAAGGTAAAAAGAAGAAAAATTAGATATGACATATAAAATCCAAAAGGCAAAATGGTAGAAGAAAGTGCTACCCGTACAGTAATAACCTAAATGTTAATTAAACTGCCCAATCAAAAGACATAGACTGGCAGAATGGATTAAAAAACAGAACCCATCTATATGCTATCTACAGGAAACACATCTTAGAGCCAAGGATAAACATAGGTTGAAAGTGAAAGGTTGGGAAAAGATATTCCATGCAAATAACAATCAGAAGAGAACAGGAGTAGCTAGCTATACTAATATCCAGCAAATTAGACTTCTAATGTAAAACAGTTAAAAGAGACAAAGAAGTGCCCAAATTTTTAACAAGGTGCAAGCTCGTCTTGTCAAACTCTTTTTAGGAAGCTTTCTTTCATTAATTTTTTTGTTTGTTTTATATAGCTCAGATTTTCCAGTATTTTATTTTAATTGATACTTATTACTTATAATTGTTTCCAGGAGAATTTTATCTAATGGAATGTATAAATGTCTTTAACTCTCATTGTTTTCCCTCAGAGTTCTTAAATTTCAGAACTATGTTAAAATTTTTCCCTTTATCACCCTTTAATCTGTCTGGGCCTACTTATGGGAAGCCCTCAATTATACCTATAAAATATTGTCATCATCATCATTTTTAAATTATCTGATGCTTAATTTGGGTATTTGACTTCTGAACGATTTCTTAAATTTATTTAAGACCATTTCCCCCCGATAGGCTTTGTTACCTGTTTTTTTGAGTATATATTACATCAAATAGCTATGAGAATCTTCCTAAAAGTGGGGGGGGGGGGCAGGAGGGAAGAATTTTTTATGCATGAGATACTGGTTTCTCTTTCTAAGACCACTGGTTCAAAAATTCATCTGGAGCACTTAACTAAGAGAGCCCAGTGAGTATCATATGCCTGGAAACAGGACAAAATGAATAGGGCGTTTGGTGAGGTGATTATCTTTGCTACTCTTAAAAGATATCCAACTGTGGACAGTAGTTAATAATATTATTTTAATAATTTTTTGTCTATTGTAACAAATATAACTACCATTAAAGAATAGTAGAATTACAAAAAAAGTGCTGTCATCAGTGTAACAAATTTTCCTCACCAATGAAAGTGGTGGTGAGGAGGTATATGGGAATTGTATATTTTATGCATAATTGTTCTGTAACCCACCTTCTCTAATAAAAATTTTTTTTAATTAAAATAAAAATTCTTAGACCCAGTCTCATTAATCTGGTCAGTACACTATTTTGTTTGACAAATTTTTTCCTTTGTATATAATCTATATACCACCACAAATTTACAAAATACTGGAAATTTGTAGCCATCTTTTAGCTTTCTTTCTCTAAACCAGGCACATTTCTTGAATAGACATTAATATGACTCCAGCTATATGCTAGTTTTGATGGTACAAAGATGACTAACTTATCTTTCCAGTTACTTAATCTGTAGTGGAGGAAACACACAAATGAACAGAATATTTTAATACAATGGAATAAGTGTTATGATACTGAGTTGCTTAAGCTGCTGAGGAAATGCTTGAAAGAATAAGCAAACACTGAGGTTGGGGAAACCAGAAAAGGCTTCCTGAGGAACATTAAACCTTGTACGTTCATAAGCTGAAAGGACAGGAGAGGAAGAATATATGGTAAATAGCATCTGTAAAGGTATAGTAAGGACAGAAAGCTAGTTGCATTTGGGAAACTTTAAGATCATTATTTTGGAAGTTATTTTTTTTATAACTTTTGGCATTTTCTTGAAAATGGATCCATTTTCTTCATATTTTTGTTTACCACAGATTTGAATATCCTGGCTCCTATTATGACTCCAAATTCTATAATTACTTAAGTCTTTTGAGTACAAAAAGGATTTAGATATTAATTTAACTCTCTGTAAACAAGAAATTTGAGAAGGGTTGGTAAGGAGTAAGAGAAGAGGGAAAAGGTTGGAAAATAATTCTAGCCTTGAAGGCATGAGGAATTGATTTAAGATTTGGGAAATTATGGAAAGAATGTCATCTTTTAACTGGGAATTTATCTGATCAGCAAACTAAGCTTTAAGCCTTCTTTATATTTTTTCTGTATGTGAAAGTGGTACTATATTAGAATACCCTATAGCACAACTCTGGAAAAGAAAATTATAATCTACTTATTAGGTGATTGTGCTATTTATTTTCACAACCTTTTTTTTCTCCTTCCTTCTTAAAAAGACAAACTTTTAAAGAAATGTCACATAGATTATTTTTTGAGAGAGAAAATCCAAGCTTGTTTTTTATCAATCAGAATGTTGATAAGGATATCCATTTATTGAGCTTCTACTATATTCTTTATAGCATAGTAGATGCTTTTGTCACATATTTTTATTTTGGTTAATTTTATTATTACTTCATTTATTCCACTTTAAACATTTTTTCTCCATAATATTGAATTATAGAATTGTAACCATTGATGAAATGGGAAAGTATTCCAGTTTATGCCCCCTGTTGTAAGTGGTTCTTAGCCGTTGTGTGTGTGTGTGTGTGTGTGGTTGTGCCCACTCCTTTTCATGACCTGAGATCTACTTCTCTATCTTATTTGTAAACTTTTTCCAGAGAAGGTTACAATATACCTATATATATCTTCCATTTGTAACTGCTGCTGTGTTCATCAGTCTTCACTGTTAGGAAAAGCTTCTGTGGAATATCCAGCCCGATTTATTCGTGCTGTTGCTTTAGAATGTGACACAGTCATACCCTTTTGTGTTTAGTAGGGTTTCTCAATTATAACGCTATTAATATTTGGGGCTGGATAATTCTTTGTTGTGGCTCTATTCCTGTGCATTATAGGGTGTTTAGCAACATCCTTGGCCTCTACCAACTTCTAGTAGCATGCCTTCCCCTGAATTGTTAAAATCAGAAATATTTTCTTTCAGACCTTGCCAGATGTCCCCCTCAGGGGCAAAAATCACCTGCCTTTGAGAACAGTTAATGTATAGAGACAGTATAAGAAGTAGACATAGATGGTGATGATAAATTCTTAAATCTGTGATTAGATTAGCTGAGATTATAGTGTTATAAAATAAGTTTTATATAGTGTTATCAAAAAAGAATTTATTTGTGAAGAGAAATTTAGTTTAATATCATAATTGGAGCATATAACACAAGACATGAAGATTGATTCTTCCTTTTCATTGTCTCTCTTACTTATCACTTTTCTATTTGCCTATTGTAGTTCTGGCCTTTCTTCTTTCCTGGGCTTTTTTTTTTTAATTGAGATATCTTCACATACATATAGTCCATCCAAACTATACAGTGGTTCACATATCACATAGTTGTGTATTTATCATCACGATCATTTTTTGAACATTTGCATCCAGAAAAAGAAAAACAAAAGCATGAACGAAAAACCCCATACATCCCATATCCCTTACCTCTCCCTATCATTGACCACTAATATTTCAATCTACCCAGTTTCTTTTACTCCTCATCCCTCCTTATTATTTATTTTTATACTTATCTATCTATACCCTGCATAAAGGGAGCATCAGACACAAGGTTTCCACAATCACATTGTCACATTGTAAATCTATATAGTTATGCAATGGTCTTCAAGAATCAAGGCTATGGGAATACAGTTCAACAGTCTCATTTACTTCCTTCAAGCCACTCTAATACACCATAAACTAAAAGAGATATCTATATAAGGCATAAAAATAGCCTCCAGGATAACCTCTGAACTCTGTTTGAAATCTCTCAGCCACTGAAACTTTATTTTGCCTCATTTCTCTCTTTCCCCTTTTGGTCAAGAAGGCTTTTTCAATCCCATGATGCCAGTTCCTTGCTCATCCCTGGTAGTCATGTCCCACGTTGCCAGAGAGATTTACACCTCTGGGAGTCATGTCCCTTGTAGAGGGGTCAGCAGTGAGTTCACCTGCCAAGTTGGCTTAGAGGCACCACATCTGAATTTCCAAGATTATTAAAACAGCTATGTAACCTTGAACAAATTACTTAATTTCTGTGCTTCAGTTTCCTCATTTTTTTTTTTTAAAAAAGGAGGGTGATTATTGAAAGGGGTTATACATATCCATGTATCCCACTAATTAAAATATGCGTTCTTGCATGAACTACTGCAAAGATGTGAATTATGTACAAAGAATGTGTAAGTTCAAGGTATGGGAGGAAGTGCTATTGCATGGTGTGTGCTATGTTTAATAGAAAACATCAACAGTACTACAGCAACACTAGGGCAAATAATGGGTGGAGGGACAAGAATTAAGGGGCAGTTTGGATTTTCTATTTGGTAAGCGTATGTTATTGATTATCTTTCCCTTGGGAACAATGAAATTATTTAAAATTGAGGGTGTTGATGGACTGTTGACTTTGGACACTATGATGCCCAGTGAATGGAGGTGGCTGAAGAATGCACTGACTAGGAAGTAGATTGACAAACAATGGTGTATACATATGATCGGATATTGTGATGTTACAAAAAGTAACAAAGTTGTGAGGCATACAACATTGTGAATGAACCTATGGGACATTTGGTGAGGCAAAATAAGCCAGGAACAAAAGAGCAAATATTGTATAGTCCCATTTAGAAAATACTTAAAACAGAGGCCTAGATTGTAAGCTCTTATAGCAGTCTCATTTAGTCTGGAGCGATAATTGTTATTTCTGGATTTTAAGAGGCTGTTTTATATATGGATGACCTGTATTTAGAGATAAGAATGAAGCCGATCAGGTTGGGATTAAAGTAATTCAGAATACAGGGGTAAGGAAGATATCATCTGTATTTTAGAACCTCATCTTAGACCAAAAGAAGAAAGATTTATTTTGTCCAGAACCTAAATTTCCTGTGCACATGATCCAACTCGGCCTGTCTGGTTAAATCATTTAAACAATCCAAACACAAATAGCCTAGAATAAGAATAAGGGCCTTTAATCCTATATAGCTTAATATAATGCCTGGATACTTCCCAGAGTATATTAAGCAGATAATTAAAAAGTATTGGCAGGGTGGTGCAATGGTGGCTTAATGGCAGAATTCTTGCCTGCCATGCCGGAGACCCGGGTTCAATTCCTGATGCCTGCCCATGCAAAACAAACAAATAAACAAATATTGGCAAAGTCCCTTGAAAGATGGGAGGAAAAATAAGGAACTATTAAACTTTACCACCAGAAAACCCAAATTCTGTGTCAAACATTAGAGACACCCAGATCAATAGGCTAAGCCCTTGATCTTGAGGCTTGCTCTTGTGAAGCTTATGTATGTAGCAGAGACACTTAGCCTACCTATAGGTATGCCTAAGAGGCACTTCTGGAGGACCTCTTATTTCTCAGATGTGGCGTCTTGTTCTCTAAGTCCAAATCTGCAGGTGAAATCATTGCCCTCCCTACTACATGGGACATGATTTCCAGGGGTGAAAGTCTCCCTGGTGGTGTGGGAGATGACTCCTAGGGATAGGCTTGGCCCTGGCACCATGGTATCAGCAATGCTGTCCTGACCAGAAGGGGGAAAAGAAGTGTAACAAATAAGGTATTAGTGGCTGAGAGGGTTCAAGTAGCATCGAGACTACCCTGGAGGCTACTTTTACACAAGCTTCAGTTAGACATTGCTAACTATCACAGTTTGCCAAGTCCCAACCAAAACCATTCCTGACAATCCTAGAGATTTATCTGAAATTCTATGAAGGTTCCATGCAGTAGGGTAACTGCTGAAACCTACACCCTCCAGACCAGACCAGAATGCGAAGGTGTTAACCTCTCCAGAACAACTCGTTCCATCCCCTTATCCCATATTATCTACAGCCCTTGCCAATCTGAAAAAAGTTAGAGTGGTCCATAGCCCAGATAACCCCTGTGGAAGAAAGATCAAAGGTGATGGTGGAGTTACAAAAAGAACGTGGGGTTTCACAAATTAATATGATTGCTAAATCATTGTATTGATATTTATTTTATTCTCCAATATCTTAGAGCAGCTAGAAGTAAAAACCTAAAATTGTGGAACTGTAACCCATACCAAACTCTGAAATCTGTTCTATAGTTAATTGTTACAGTATGCTTTTTTTGTACATATGTTATTTTTCACAAAAAGGAAAAAAGAAAGCTGATTGTGATGATAAATGCACAGCTATATGATGATATTGTGAACCATTGATTGTACACTTTGATTACATCGTAAGTGAATGTATAATATATATCAATAAATTAAAAATAAAAGGGGATGTTAATAATAGTACATCTAGAAAATAGGATTTTTCTCGGATTACATGAGGTGAGAAATGTTAATTTATCTCTTATAGTCAGAAAGCCCACAGAATTTAGTATATTGATTTAGTCACTGATTTGGAGATAGCAAAAATACTAAGATGAAGAGACGTTAGACTTAAGTTTCCTCTCAATAACCAGATATTTTCTTTCCTTTTATAACTGTAGTACTTGGCCTGATGTCTTATGGACCTAAAAGACATATTTTATTAAAAGTATTAATTAAAAACATTTTTTGTAAGATTTTCCTTCCTAGTCTGCTGGTTTGTTTTGGCTTTCATTTGTGGCACGCTTTTCTCCTAACATGCATTTCTTTTTTATGAGGCTATAAGATTAGATTTGGGATGATGCCCAATAGGAAGATGTTTTGTCCAATTATGTTTGCTGTCTTGAGGATTATTGTACAGTTGGTGGCCCCTATTTAATGCTTTCTGCATTGCAAAGTGATTTTACTTCCCTTAATTCCTTTGAACCCTATTCCGGTAGTAGAAGGTGTTTTTCTCCCCTTGTTTGACAAATGAAAGTAAAGCTCAATGGTTAAATGTCTAAAATTACACAGGAAATGTAATCTGGGAATTGTACTTTGATCTCCCACTAGGATGATTTTTTTTTCTTTTAGTATACCATGCTACTTTACCCCATGCCATCAAACCTGTTACATTTAGGATTTTGTGAGATATACACTGATAGATTATTGAAGTTTTCACTTCATTTTTTGGTGGAACAACTTAATACCAATTATTTTCTTTTCATTTTGAGGAGAAGGTTAATATTCTTGTACAGTCAGTCACTTTGTATTAAATAGTTTGGTAAGACTGTCATATATCTTATTCCTGAAATCTGCTAAGGATAGTATAAATTCAAATATAATAATGATAGCTATTTTTGCATGTTCTAAGACCTGCGTCAAAACATGAACAATCTAATGTAACCCTCATCAGACCTCTAAGATAGGTACTGTTATTTCAGCTTCCATGTGAAGGGATTGAGGTTTATGAAGATTAAGAGGCTACCAAAGGTCACATGGCTAATGTGTAGCGGGGTCAGAACTCAAGAGCTGATATCAAAGCTTATTCTCTTAAAAATTATGATTGACCCAGAGTGATTTGATCAGTGAGTGGAAAAGTATTTACAAAGCCCTCTTTGGGGAATAGTGAGAACGGGGAGAAATTCAACTTCCCCAAGTTGAATTCTTGATATTCTCACAAGCAGTGTGGACAACCAGAGCTATAGGCTGAGCCCCCAGTCTTGGGGTTCATTCATATGAAACTTAACCCCACAAAGGATAGGTTAAGTCTGCTTAAAATTTAGGCCTAAGAGTCACCCCCAAGAGAGCCTCTTTTGTTGCTCAGATGTGGCCTCTCTCTCCAGCCAACACAACAAGCAATCTCACCACCTACCCCCTGTCTACGTGAGGCATGACTCCCAGGGGTATGGACCTTCCTGGCACCGTGGGATGGAAATCCTAGAATGATCTGAGACTCAGCATCAAGGGATTGAGAAAAATCCTAGAATGAGCTGAAACTCAGCATCAAGGGATTGAGAAAACCTTCTCAACCAAAAGGGGGAATAGTGAAATGAGACAAAGTGTCAATGGCTGAGAGATTCCAAACAGAGTGGAGAGGTTATCCTGGTGGTTATTCTTACGCATTGAGTAGATATCACCTTGTTGTTCAAGATGTAATAGAGGCTGGAGGGAACTGCCTGAAAATGTAAAGCTGTGTTCCAGTAGCCATGTTTTCTTTAGGATGATTGAATAATGATATAGCTTTCACAATGTGACTGTGAGATTGTGAAAACCTTGTGTCTGATGCTCCTTTTATCTACCTTGTCAACAAACAAGTAGAACATACGGAATAAAGATAAATAATAGGGGGCACAAATGTTAAAATAAATTTAGTTTGAAATGCTAGAGATCAGAGAAAGTGAGGGCTAAGGGGTATGGTAGGTATAATTTTTTTTTTCTGTTTTCGTTTTATTTCTTTTTCTATTGTCTTTATTTCTTTTTCCGAATGGATGCAAATGTTCTAAGAAATGATGAATATGCAACTAAGTGATGATATTCTGAATTACTGATTATCTATGTTAATGTTATATTTCGTTTGTTAAATTTTTTAATTAATAAATTTAAAAAAAAATATGATTGAGAGAAGGAGTTTGTTTTTGTCATTTAAAGAGTCACAGGTTAATGGATTAAAACTACCAGAAAAGATGTGAATGAATGGGTAGGTAACCAAGAATATATATTTTTTTATTGGCTAGCTTATCAGTTTTTTTTTCTTAAGTTGCTTGCTTCCAATCACAAATAATTTATCTGAGGGCTTTGGTAAGCATATTAATAAAAGAAAAAGGTTTACCATTCAGATTAAAGAAATTATAATGCATGAAAATAAATGACAGCTTTTCTATTAAAATCAAATTAGAAATTTAAAATCTAAAGTAGTTCTAAGATATTGGGACTTGAGAAAGAAATTTTAATTTCTCATTAATTGGGCAAGAGCATGAAATTAAATAATCAAGTTAATTTGCAAGAGGACTAAGACTTAATCCCTTTGAAGTATAGAAAATAGCCATTTATGTGAAAAACTTTTCATATGTTATGAAGTTCTCTGCCATCTTAAAGTATGCTGTTCTAGTTTGCTAGCTGCTGGAATACGATATACCAGAAACAGAATGGCTTTTAAAAAGGGGGATTTAATAAGTTGCTAGTTTGCAGTTCTAAGGCCAAGAAAATGTCCCAGTTAAAGCAAATCTATAGAAATGTCCAATCTAAGGCATCCAGGGAAAGATACCTTGGTTCAAGAAGGCTGATGAAGTTCAGGGTCTCTCTCTCAAGTGAGAAGACTCGTGGTAAACACGGTCACAGTTTCTCTCTCAGCTGGAAGGGCACATGGGGAACACGGCGTCATCAGCTAGCTTTCTCACCTGGCTTCCTGTTTCATGCGGCTCCCTGAGAGGTGTTTTCTTTCTTCATCTCCAAAGTTCACTGGCTGGTGGACTCTGTTTCGTGGTGCTATGGCATTCTCTGCTCTCTCCGAATCTCTTTCATTCTCCAAAATGTTTCCTCTTTTATAGGATTCCAGAAACTTATCAAGACCCACCCAGGTGGGTGGAGACATTTCATCACCTAATCCAGTTTAACAACCACTCTTGGTTAAATCACATCTCCAGGGAGATGATCTCATTACAGTTTCAAACATACAGTATTGAATAGGAACTATTCTACCTTTATGAAATGGAATTTAGATTAAAACATGACTTTTCTAGGGGACATACATCCTTTCAAACCAGCACATATGCACACCATGGTTTGAACTATTCCTGAATACTAAAGAATCAATGTCAAAATTTCAGTGATTCTTTGCTGCAAAATTACAGCTTTACCTTTTTTTGTCTGGGAATTTTTGCTGCACTGATGGTCCACCTTGGCTGTGTTCTACAAATTACCTCCTCTTTGCTTTATTTCTTATCACCTACTAGTAATCAAATGATCTAGGTTGTTAAATCAGGATTATAATTTCTGTGAAAATTGGATTTGATCTGAGGGTAATGAATCTTTTGGTTTCCCTCCCCCACATATACCCCCATTTATCATTTCTAAGAGCATTCTCTGATCTGAATGCTGAAGTCTGAAACAGTGGTTAAATAAATGGGTTCTTGCTTTCCTAGTAGTTATTAGAGATAACAGTGAAACTAGAAGAAAGCATGTAAGCATGATTTGAATAATCTCTGAATAGAGCTGGCCTTTCTAACTGCAACAAAACTCGGAAACTAAAAGAAAAGGTTGGTAAATACCAGCTATAATAAAATAAAATTAGCATGCATTAAAAAAATCCAAAGACATGCTATGTGGCTCCTGAGGCCAGAATTAGAACCAAAATTATAGGGATTAATCTTTTTAATCATTAGAACTGTCTGGAAATAAAATGCTATTGTGAACACTTCCGGGATAATTTTTCCTTGGTTTTGTTTGTATGGTGTGTGTCTTATTTTTTTCCTACCCAGTATCTGAAACCCCTCCGAAGCTTGGGCTGCAGTTACATAACATTCACAGGTTCTGCTTCCACAAGAAAGTCAAAATAGGTAGCTATATATTCCTCTTCCAGTCCCCTGAAAATCTGTGTTTCCACAAAATACTGCTAACACTGCTGGTAGAATTAGTTCACTTGCTCCACGTTCAGAGTCCTAGGCTAGAACATCTAGTTGCCTGAATTCAGATTCCTAGGCTAGAACATCTAATTTGCTGAGTCTCCTCAGGCTGCCTTTCAATAAATACCTTCTCTGGGATTTGACAGAAATATGGCTTCTTTCTCATTGGTGGTCTAAATAGGCCAGTGGTTGAGTATCTGTTTATTAAGAATGATATAAAAGGGACTCAGGCTTTGGGTAGGTATTTGACTTAAATTATCATCAGTTAATGTTAGAAATAAGCATCTCACTTTACTTTTGGTATAGTTACCTAATAGAATTCATTCTAAAGTTTATTTTTCATTCAATAAATAGTGAATACTTAACCAAAAATCACTTGGTGCTAGCAACTAGAGAAATAAGGGAGAAAAAATATGTTCTTCTAATAATGTTTATAAATAACAATAATGCAAAATTATAATTGATGCATTAGAAATGTGTTCAAGATGCAGTGGGAGCCAAAGACAGTAAAAACTTTAGGTTCTTGGGGGAACCCAAAAAGGCTGGTGTACATACGAATAATTGACACGTGCAAAGTTGGAAAGAGTAAATTTTTCAAGTTTCTGGGGAATGATTAACTAATGAATTGGGCATAATTTTTCCTGCATATTAAGTAAAAAGTTATTACAGATATCCACATTGCTGTAGTAGTGAGCTATGTTACTAAATATTTTCAAATTTTTGATTTCAGGAATTTATTTTATCTGATATTACTATAACTGCCTATAGTTTTTTTTCTTAAAACTTTTTTCATTGTAAAATATAACGTACATACACGCGCGCGCGCACGCACACCCTAAGGAAAGGAAAAAACAATAATTTCAAAGTACACTTCAACAAGCAGCTACAGAACAATTCGGGTTATGGGCTACCAAGCCCTCATTTCAGATTTTTCCTTCTAGCTGCTCCAAAACACTGGAGGCTTTATCAGAGTCATAATAGTGGAATTATACAGTATCTGTCATTTTGTGTCTGACTTATTTCACTCAGCATTATGTCCTCAAAGTTCATTCACATTGTCATATGTTTCAGGACCTCACTTTCTGTAAATGCTGCATATTATTCCATCATATGTATATACCACTTTTGTTTATCCACTCGTCTGTTGATGGGCATCTGGATTGTTTCCGTCTCTTGGTAATTGTGAATAGTGCCGCTGTGAACATCGGTGTGCAAATGTCTGTTCGTGTCAGTGCCCTCAACTTTTCTGGGCATATACCGAGTATTGGTATTGCCAGGCCTTAGGGCAACTCAATATTTTAATTTTCTGAGAAATCGCCAAACTGACTTCCACAACGGCTGAACCATTTTACGTTCCCACCAACAGTGAATAAATGTTCCAATTTCTCTGTATCCTCTCCAACATTTATAGTTTCCTGTTTGTTCAATAGCAGCCATTCTTGTGGTGTGAGGAAATACCTCACTGTTGTCTTAATTTGCATTTCCCTTATAGCCAATGAAGATGAGCAGTTCTTCATATGCTTTTTAACCATCTGTATTTGCTCCTCAGAAAAGTGCTTCTTCATTTCCTCTGCCCATTTTAAAATTGGGTTGTTTGTTCTTTTGTTGTTGAGCTGTGTAATTTATTTATATACACAGGATATCAAGCCTTTATCTGATATGTGGTTTCCAAATATTTTCTCCCATTGAGTTGGCTGCCTCTTCACCTTTTAAATAAAGTCCTTTGAGGCACGAAAGTCCTTGGTCTTAAGGAGTTATCTTAGTTTTTTTTTCACAGTTTGTGCTTTAGGTATCAAGTTTTAGAAGGTACCTCCCATTACTAAAATTAAAATATTGAGTTGCCCTAAGGCCTGGCAATACCAATACTCAGTATATGCCCAGAAGAAACATCTATTTTAATGTTTCCCTACATGATTTTTCCTAGAAATTTTATGGTATGGGCTCTTACATTTAGGTCTTTGATCCATTTTGAATTAATTTTTGTATAGGGTGTAAGGTAGGGGTCCTCGTTTATTCTTTTGGCTTTTGTAATTCAGTTCTCCCATGCTCGTTTATTGAAAAGACTGTTCTGTCCCAATTCAATGGATTTGGGGGCCTTATCAAAGATCAAATGTCCATAAATTCAGTGGTTAATCTCTGCACTGTCCATTCTATTCCACTGGTCAGTCCTTTTCTCTTGCGCTAGTACCATACTGTTTTGACCACTGTGGCTCTATAGTAAGCTTTTAAATCAGGAAGTGATAGACCACCCAGTTCACTCTTTTTTTTTATGATATCTTTAGCTATTCAAGGTCTTTTTCCCCTCCATATAAATTTGATAACCAGTTTTTCCAGTTCTTCAGTGTAGGTTGTTGGGATTTTTATTGTTATTACATTGAATCTGTACATCAGTTTGGGTAGAATTGATATCTTGACGATATTCAGCCTTCCTATCCGTGAACATGGAATATCTTTCCATCTATTTAGGTCATTTTTAAGCAATATTTTTTTGTAATTTTCTGTGTATAAATCCTTGAGATCCCTGGTCAGGTTTATTCCTAGTTACCTAATTCTTCTGGTCACAATTCTGAATGGAATTTTTTCCTTAGTTGTCACCTCAGATAGGTCATTGCTTGTGTATAGAAACATTACTGACTTGTACATTAATCTTGTATCCTACCACTTTGCTGAATATGTTTATCTGCTCAAATAATTTTCTGTAGATTTCTCAGGGTTTTTTAATTATAGGATCATGTCATCTGTAAATAATGAAAGTTTTACTTCTTCCTTTCCTATTTGGATGTCTTGTATTTCTTTCTTCTAATTGCTCCAGCTAGTACAATGTTGAATAATAGTGGTGACAGTGGGCATCCTTGTCTCATCCCTGATCCGAAGGGGAATGCTTTCAGTCTCTTACCGTTAAGTATAATGCTGGCTGTGAGTTTTTCATATATGCCCTTTATGATTTTGAGAAAGTTTCCTTTGATTCCTAACTTTTGAAGTGTTTTTATCACGAAAGGATGCTGGATTTTGTTAAATGCTTTTCCAGCATCAGTCAGTATGATCGTGTGATTTTTTTCTTTTTGACTTGTTAATGTGCTATATTGATTGATTTTCTTTATGTTGAACCACCCTTGCATTCCTGGTATGAATCCCACTTGATTATGATATGTAATTCCTTTAATGTGATGTTGGATACAATTTGCTTGTATTTTGTTGAGAATTTTTGCATCTGTGTTCATTAGGGAGATTGGTCTGTAGTTTTCTTTTGTTGTAGTTATCCGATTTTGGTATTAAAGTGATGTTACCTTCATAAAATGAGTTAGGTAGCATTCCTTTTTCAGTTTTTTGGAAGAGTTTGGGCAGGATTGGTGTTAGTTCTTTTTGAAATGTTTGATAAAATTCTCCTGTGAAGCCATCTTGTCCTGGGGTTTTTTTTATGGGAAAAATTTTGATGACTGATTGGATCTTTTTACTTATAATTGGTTTGTTGAGATCTTCTATTGCTTCTCGAGTCAGTATAGGTAATTCGTGTGTTTCTAGGAATTTGTCCTTGTCATTTGAATTGTCTAGTTTGTTGGCAACCAATTGTTCATAATATCTCTTATGATTTTTTTATTTTCTTCCTGATCTGTGGTAACAACCCCCTATCACTTCTGATTTTGTTTATTTGTGTTCTCTGTCTTTTCTTCTTTGTTAGTCTAGCTAGGGGACCATCAGTGTTATTCATTTTCTCAAAGAACCAACTTTTAGTTTTGTTGATTCTTTCTGTTGTTTTATTGTTCTCCAATTAGTTTATTTCTGCTTTAGTCTTTATTATTTCTCTTCTTTATTTGCTTTGGGGTTAGTTTGCTGTTCTTTCTCTAAGTTCTCCAAGTGAGCAGTTAAATCCTCAAGTTTTGTTCATTCTTGTTTTGTTTTTTTTTTTCGTTTTTTTAAATTTTTTATTAATTAAAAAAAATTACAAGAAACACAAACATTCCCAACACATACACTCAGCAATTCACAATATCATCACATAGGTGCATATTCATCGTCATGATCATTTCCCAGAACATTAGCATCAATTCAGAAAAAGAAACAAAAAGACAACAGGAGAATACAACAAACAGAAAAAAGAAAAAAAAATTTTTACAAGCCATACCCCTCACTGATCCCTTTCATTGATCACTAGCTTTTCAAACTAAATCTATTTTAACATTTGTTCCCCCTATTATTTATTTTTATTCCATATGTTCCTCTCATCTGTTGACAAGGTAGATAAAAGGAGCATCAGACACAAGGTTTTCACAGTCACACAGTCACATTGTTACAGCTATATCATTATATAATCATCATCAAGAAACATGGCCACTGGAACACAGCTCTACATTTTCAGGCAGTTCCCTCGAGCCTCTCCATTACATCTTGGATAACAAGGTGATATCTACTTAATGCATAAGAATAACCTCCAGGATAACCTCTCGACTCTGTTTGGAATCTCTCAGCCATTGACACTTTGTCTCATTTCACTCTCCCCCCTTTTGGTCGACTCATTTCACTCTCCCCCCTTTTGGTCGAGAAGGTTTTCTCAATCCCTTGATGCTGAATCTCAGCTCATTCTGGGATCTCTGTCCCATGCTGCCAGGAAGATCCACACCCCTGGGAGTCATGTCCCACGTAGACAGGGGGAGGGTGGTGAGTCTGCTTGCTGTGTTGGCTGGAGAGAGAGGCCACATCTGAGCAACAAAAGAGGTTCTCTTGGGGGTGACTCTTAGGCTTAATTTTAAGTAGGCTTGACCTATCCCCTGTGGGGTTAAGTTTCATAT
>PVIY010036840.1:0-25144 GCA_004026745.1 Myrmecophaga tridactyla
TGAGCAGTTAGAAAAGGTATTAACAGTTTGTTTGGATGGTTGGTTGAAACATGGATCAAAAGGTGGCCAACATTACCTGAGGTTGAAATGCCAGAACTGCAGATGAGAGGATCCAGAGGCTTAGAGAGATTGGAATGTTAGAGTGGATTTATCAAGCAAAGCCTGCTCTTACACCCCAGGAATGTCCAGAGGATACACCTTTTACAAGAACAGTGAGAAATAAATTTGTGAGACTAGCACCATCATCCCTAAAGAGCTCTGTGGTCGCACTTCTCTGTAGGTCAGATATTACTGTGGGAACTGCTGTCACTGAGCTGGAATCCTTAAACACAATGGGGATGACAGGATCCCAAGTTGGCAGAAGCCAGGTGGCAGCACTTAATCGCCAAAGACAGGGTAGACGTGGCTATAATAATAGCAAACTCAAAGCAGGTGTCAAAATTATATGACTTGCAGAGATTTGTGGCATTGGCTAGTAAATCATGGGGTACCTAGAAATACAATAGATGATTAGTCTGCTAAATTCTTGTTCGAGCCGTACAAACAAAAGAATTCTAGGTCAAGTGAACAGAAGTCTAACCTAAATTACAAAAACCTGAATACCAGGACTCTGAATACCAGAGTCACAGCCCCTTAATCAATTTCCAGACTTGAAACAGTTTACGGACCCAGAGCCTTGAATGAAGGGGAGGCTAGGTCCCTTTGGGGGAGAACCCTGTTACACTGCCACAAATTTATACTGCTAATCTTCCTCCAAGCCTTCCCCAAGGAGACCGATGGCCTTTACCAGGGTAACTGTGCACTGGGGAAAAGGAAATGATCAGAAATTTCAGGGATTATTAGACACTGGTTCAGAAGTGACATTAATACCAGGGGACCCAAAATGTCACTCTGGTCCACCAGTCAGAGTGGGAACTTATGGAGTTCTAGCTCAGGTCTGTCTGATAAATGGAGTTTTACGTGATAAATGGAGTTTTAGCTCAGGTCTGTCTCACAGTGGGTCCAGTGGGCCCCTGGACCCATTCTGTAGTTATTTCCCCAGTTCCAGAATGTATGATTGGTATAGACATACTGAGCAACTGGCAGAATCCCCACATTGGCTCTCTAACTCATGCAGTGGGGGCTATTATGGTAGGAAAGGCCAAGTGGAAGCCACTAGAACTGCCCCTATTGAGCAAAATAGTAAATCTGAAGCAATGCCGGATTCCTGGAGGGAAAATTACTGCCACTTTTAAGGACTTGAAGGATGCAGGGGTGGTGATTCCCACCACATCCCCATTCAACTCTCCTATTTGGCCTGTGCAGAAAACAGATGGGTCGTGGAGGATGACAGTGGATTATCATAAGCTCAACCAGGTGGTAACTCCAATTGCAGCTGCTGTTCCAGATGTGGCATCACTGCTTGAGCAAATCAGTAAATCCCCTGATACCCCGTATGCAGCTGTTGATCTGGCAAATGCTTTTTTCTCAATAGCTATTAGTAAGGACCACCAGAAATAGTTTGCTTTCAGCTGGCAAGGTCAGCAATATACTTTCACTGTCCTACCTCAGGGGTATATCAACTCTCTAGCCCTATGTCATACTCTTGTCCACAGGGACCTTGATCATTTCTCCCTCCCATGAGACATCACACTGGCCCATTATATTAATGATATCATGTTGATTGGATCCAGTGAGCAAGAAGTAGCAACTACTCTAGATTTACTGGTAAGGCATTTGCAGGTCAGAGGATGGGAGATAAATCCAACAAAAATACAGGGTCCTTCCACCTCAGTGAAATTTCTAGGTGTCCAGTGGTGTGGGGCATGTCGAGATATCCCTTCTAAGATGAAGGATACGTTTCTGCATCTGGCCCCTCCTATGACCAAAAAAGAGGCACAACCCCTAGTTTGTCTTTTTGGATTTTGGCGCAACATATTCCTCATTTGGGTGTGCTACTCCGACCCATTTATTGAGTGACAAGAAAAGCTGCTAATTTTGAGTGGGGACCTGAACAAGAGGAGGCTCTGTGACAGGTCCAGGCTGCTATACAAGCTGCTCTGCCACTTGGGCAATATGATCCAGCAGATCCAATGGTGCTCGAAGTGTCAGGGGCAAATAGAGATGCTGTCTGGAGCCTTTGGCAGACCCTTATAGGAGAATCACAACGCAGACCCTTAGGGTTTTGGAGCAAAGCCTTACCATCTGCTGCAGATAACTACTACTCTCCTTTTGAAAAACAGCTTTTGGCTTGCTACTGGGCCTTAGTAGAGACTGAGCACTGAACCATGGGCCATCAAGTTACTGTGAGACCTGAGTTGCCTATCATGAGCTAGGTGTTGTCTGACCCACCGAGCCATAAAGTTGGGCATGTGCAGCAGCACTCAATTGTAAAATGGAAATGGCATATACGAGATAGAGCCAGAGCAGGTTCTGAAGGCACAAGTAAGTTACATGAGGAAGTGGCCCAAATGCCCATGGTCTCCACTCCTGCCACATTACCTTCTCTTTCCCAGACCAGAGCTATGGCCTCTTGCAGAGTTCCTTACAGAGAATTGACTGAGGAAGAGAAAACTCGGGCCTGGGTTACAGATGGCTCAGCACAATATGCAGGTTCCACCCAAAAGTGGACAACTGCAGCATTACAATCCCTTTCTGGGGTGTCCTTGAAGGACAATGGTGAGGGGAAATCCTCCCAGTGGGCAGAACTTCGAGCAGTGCACCTGGTTGTTCATTTTGCTTGGAAGGAAAACTGGCCAGAGGTCTGTTTGTATACTGACTCATGGGCTGTTGCTAATGGTTTGGCTGGATGGTCAGGGACATGGAAAGGCCATAATTGGAAAATTGGTGACAAAGAGGTCTGGGGAAGAAGTATATGGATAGAGCTTTCTGACTCAGCTAAAAACATGAAGATATTTGTGTCCCATGTGAATGCACAACAGAGGGTGACTTCAGCAGAAGAAGATTTTAATAATCAAGTGGATAAGATGACCCATTCTGTGGATATCAGTCAGCCTCTTTCCCCAGCAACTCCTGTCATTGCCCAATGGGCTCATGAACAAAGTGGTCATGGTGATAGGGATGAAGGTTATGCATAGGCTCATCAACATGGACTTCCACTTACCAAGGCTGACCTGGCTACAGCCACTGCTGAGTGCCTTATCTGTCAGCAGCAGAGACCCACACTCAGCCCCTGATATGGCACCATTCCCCGAGGTGACCAGCCAGCTACATGGTGGCAGATTGATTACATTGGACCACTCCCTTCATGGAAGGGGCAGCGATTTTTTCTAACTGGAATAGACACATACTCTGGATATGGGTTTGCTTTCCCTGCATGCAATGCTTCTACCAAAACTACCATACGTGGGCTTACAGAATGCCTTATCCATCGTCATGGTATTCCACATAGCATTGCTTCGGATCAAGGAACACATTTCACAGCAAATGAAGTGCGGGAATGGGCACATGCTCATGGAATTCTCTGGTCTTACCATGTTCCCCATCATCAAGAAGGAGCTGGATTGATAGACCGGTGGAATGGCCTTTTGAAAACTCAATTACGGTGCCAACTAGGTGGCAATACCTTGAAAGTCTGGGTAATGTTCTCCAGGAAGTTGTATATGCTCTGAATCAGTGTCTGCTGTATGGTGCTGTTTCTCCCATAACCAGGATCCCTGGGTCCTGGAACCAAGGGGAGGAAATGGGAGTGGTACCACTCAATATTACCCCTAGTGATCCACTAGGAAAATTTTTACTTCCTATCCCTGTGACCCTGAGCTCTGCTGGTCTACAGGTTTTAGTTCCAAAATGGGGAGTGCTCCCTCCAGGAGAAGCAACAATGATTCCACTGAACTGGAAGTTAAGACTGCTACCTGGTCACTTTGGGGTACTTATGCCCCTGGATCAACAAGCCAAGAAGGGGATTATATTATTGTCTGGGGTAATTGACCCTATCAGAAAGAAGTAGGACTGCAACTACATAATGGAGGTAAAGAAGAGTTTTCTTGGAATATAGAAGATCCCCTAGGGTGTCTTTTAGTACTCTCATGCCCTGTGATTAAAATCAATGGAAAACTGCAACAATGCAATCCAGGCTGGACTACCAATGGCTCTGAAACTTCGGGAATGAAGGTTTGGGTCACCTCACCAGACAAAGAACCATGGTCAGCTAAAGTGCTTGCTGACAGTAAAGGGAACATGGAATGGGTAGTGGAAGAAGTTAGTGATAAATATGAACTTCGACCACGTGATCAGTTACAGAAATTAGGAAAGTAATGCTGTTTTGTTCATGTTATACTATTTAAGTTGTAAGATATCAAGTTTAAGAATGAATATTACCCAAGGATTTCACCCTATTCTGGAGAGAATTAACGTGTTTTCAGTTATATGCAGGACAGTTGAGTATTTTTTATTTATTTTTTAAAAATGTGTGTTTTATTGCTTTTTATTTAGAAATTAGGTATGGTTTAAGGTGGTATGTATAGTTGCCAAGTTGACAAGAGGTGGACTGTCATGGTCAGGTTCATGTGTCATCTTGGCCAAGTGGTGGTTGGGCAAGTGCTGGCTTGTCTGTTGTGATGAGGACATTTCATAGAATTCAATCATGATCATGTCAGCTGCATCCACAGCTGATTCCATTTGTAATCAGCCAAAGGGGCATGTCTTCTACAATGAGTGACGCTTAATCTAATCACTGAAAGCCTTATAAGGAGGATTCAGAAGAGACAGGCTCTTCCTGTTTCGGCTGGTGAGCCTGTCCTGTGGAGTTCGTCCAGACCCTCCATCGGAATTGTGGGCTTCACAGCCTACTCTGGATTTTGGACTCTGCATTCCCGTGGTCACGTGAGACACTTTTATAAATTTTATACTTGTAAGTGTTCCCTGTTGATTCTGTTTCTCTAGAGAACCCTAACTCATACAGCATGTGAACCTCATTTGTTGTTGATTACATCTGTAGTCGGCCAGGAGGCGTGCCTGCTGCAATGAATGATGTTTGATTTGATTAGCTGGTGCTTAAATGAGAGAGCTCAACGTAGCACAGTCCAAGCAGTTCAGCTACCTCATCTCAGCACTCGCAGCTCAGCCCAGGCCTTTGGAGATGCAGAAAGCAATCACGCCAGGGAAAGTTGTTGGAATCCAGAGGCCTGGAGAGAAGGCCAGCAGAGATCGCTCTGTGCCTTCCCATGTAAAAATGAACCTCAGTTGAAAGTTAACTGCCTTTCCTCTGAAGAACTATACGTTAACTAAATAAATCCCCTTTTATTGAAAGCCAATTCGTCTCTAGTGTGTTGCATTCCAGCACCTAGCAAACTAGAACAGATGTGGTACCAGAGTAGTGGGGTGCTGCTATAGTTTGCCAGCACCAGACATGTTGGGCCAGTTTTTTTGATGGATAAGGGGAAGATTTTGGAGGAACTGTGAAGAGAATGATGAAGAAGTCCTGGAGTGCTTGAATAGACTGTTGGTGTAAATGGAGTCACTGCCAATCTGGATAAAGGGGGACACAAAAGGGACAAATTGGAGTTTGCAGAGTGAGAACCATGGAAGTTCAGGACTGAAGCCAAGAAACTTCAGGCCAGGGGAGTGGACCCATCCATATACATGGAGAGGGTGAGTTTGCCCTGAAGGGCAAGGATGAGTCTCCCACCTCATTGTAGTGGAAGAGTTGTGCTGTCTCAGGCCTTGGAGAAGGTATAGCATGCTCCTTGGGGACTTGGGAGAGCCTTGCTGCCCCCACATGGAGGGGTTGAGCATGTGCCCTGGAAATGGCAGAAAGCCCAGGTGTGGTTCTGCTGCTTGGAGAGGGTGGAGCCGAGAAAAAGGTGGTCTCCTGAATGTCCCCTGAGGTTGATTTGGAAACAGGCGGGTCACTGCATAGGCCCTAGGAAAGGGTGGGACTGCCACTTTCTAAAGCTGAAGGATAAATGACTTTCAGATTTTGAAATCCAATGGAGTTTGCCCTGCAGGTTTTCAAAACTGGGTCATGTGACTCCTGTGTTCTTTCCAATTTCTCCCTATGGAAATGAAAGCTGTATCCTGTGACTGTCCTCCTTTGCATATTGTCACCAGATAACTTGTTTTGAGATGCATAGGTCCACAGTGAGAAGATAATTTTTTGCACTTTAATATTGTTTAAGGTGATGCGTGTAGTTGCCAAGTTAACAAGGGGTGGACATGTGGTAACTTGGCCAGGTGAAGATACCTAGTTCTATTGCTGTGGACATGAGCCAATGGCATGTGAACCTCATTTGTTGCTGATTACATCTGTGGTCAGCTAGGAGGCGTGCCTGCTGCAATGAATGATGTTTGATTTAATTGGATGGTGCTTAAATGAGAGAGCTCAACATAGCACAGCCCAAGCAGCTTAGCATACCTCATCTCAGCACTCGCAGCTCAGCCCAGGCCTTTGGAGATGCAGAAAGGAATCACCCTGGGGAAATTTGTTGGAACCCAGACGCCTGAGAGAAGGCCAGCAGAGATCATCCTATGCCTTCCCATGTAAGAAAGAACCTCAGTAGAAAGTTAGCTGCCCTTCCCCTGAAGAACTATATGTTAACTAAATAAATCCCCTTTTATAGAAAGCCAATCTATCTCTGTTGTGTTGCATTCCAGCACCTAGCAAACTAGAACAGTCCCCAACACTTATTATTTTCCATTTGTTAAATAGTAGCTAACCTAGTGGATGTGAATGGTATCTCATTGTAGTTTGGATTTGCATTTCTGTGATGGTGAGAATCTTTTCATATGCTCATCGGCCATCTCTGATCTTCCTTAGAAATATGTTTATTCAAGTAAATTCTTTGTCCATTTTTTGAGGGGTGGGTGGGGAGTTATTTGACTTTTTGTTGTTGAGTTGTAGCATTTATTTGTATATTCTGGATATTAAATCCTTATCAGATTATGTTTCACAGTTATTTTCTCCCGTTATGTAGGTTCTCTTTTCACTTTCTTGGTAGTGTCTCTTAGCCTCATGGAGACTAGACAGAATAGATGAAACACTAGTCTAGCCAACCTGTCACATTGCTTTAGTTTCAAATTCATTGACTAATCTGGGATTGTTTTACAGTTTGTTGAGAACTACCATACAAGTCAATAGTTGATAGAATCTGAAACTGTCAAAATACTATTGATTTCCTTAGAGAAGGAAAGGACCTTCCCAACTTTTACTCGTCTCATCCTTGGTCTTTTTTTTTGCATGAATGATCCTGCTGAAGATGAAAAAAATAAATATATATATAAAGAGAGACAAAAAGGCTGTTGGGGTCATTGCCAGGACCACTTGTACTCTCTGCCTTGGGCTTGTCTCCCAGGACCTTTTGTTCTTGGAAACTCAGTTTGGAGATGCATTTACAGTCTTTGACCTATGGGACTCAGCTTTGCATGTTTCTCTGACTCTGGTTTCTCCTGAAATTTCAGATAGAAGCTTCCCTATCCTCCAGCTCCAAGGAACTCATCTTTCTCTGAATTACTGTAAAGGCTAAAATTAACCTTCAGTCTTCTCATCCTCTTATTAATTATTTTCACTGTATCCAGGGTAATCTGTCTAAGATTCAAATTTCAACCTGCCAGCCCTCAGTGTTTGCTATCAGCTCCATTGGGAAGGCACAGAAGCCCTCCCTCCAGCTCCAGATCCAGCTTATTCCCTGACTCAACTCACATGGTGTGTTCTAGTCCAGGGATTTGAGTACAGGGTCCCCTGACTACCACCATCAGGCACCACCTGGAACTTGTTAGCAATGCAGATTTCTCAGGCCCCATCTCAAGCCTACCTAGCCAGAAGCTCAGGGGTAAAGCCCAAGGATATGAGTTTTAACAAGTCCCGCAGGTGGTTCTCATGCAGGGGCATATTTGAGAATCACTGCTGTCATATTTATCTATTGTGGGTTCTAAAGCATGCTTTCTCTTTTTCACTTCTAAAATTGACTGTCCCTCCACTTCGTCATCCCCACTGTTCCACATATATCATCCTTGCCTGACCAACTTCTATTTGCCCTTCAGTACAAGATATAACCTCCTTTGAGTTTTCTGTAAATAACCAATCTGGGTCAGATATTCCTTATTTGCGCCCCTGTGTGAAGTCATTTCACACATGTACAGGTTGTTTGTGATCTTTCACTGTAAAATTTAAAGCATCTTCAATGGCTAGGGTCATTTTTTTTTTTTTTATGTTTTTCATGTTTCCCTTTCTTCTCAACATTGCTAAAGCAAAATCTCCTGCACATAGAATTACTTGAAATGGTATACCAGTAAATGCTTAGCAGCACTTATTATCTTCAGAAGAGGATGAGGGTATGGGCAGGATGGCCATAAAATTTACTAGGCAAATTTTAAATGAAACTTCATTAGTCCTGTTTCTTAGTACACAGTAATGTATGTGGATGGATAGTATTCAGAATCGTTCAATACTATTTCAGAATATTCTGATACTGTTATTTACTTATTTATCTGTACTATGAAAGCATTTTTTCATATAATTAAAACCATTTATTTCCAGAAAAAAAATTGCTGATAATCAAGATCTAATGAATTTCCTGAACTCAAAGAACTATTTCTATCCAAGAAATTCCCCCAAATAGTGCTAATGTGGGTAATTAGGAAGAGGAAGCAGAGATGCCTCGAAGGTACATCTTGACAGTTTCCAGTTTAATTCTTTAATTACTTTTTTTTTTTTTTTAACATGGGCAGGCACCGGGAATTGAACCCGGGTCCTCTGGCATGGCAGGCAAGCATTCTTGCCTGCTGAGTCACCATGGCCCGCCCTCCAGTTTAATTCTTAATAAAATCAGTGCATGAATTGAGTCAAAGCCCTATCTTATAGAATAATTTCCTAAAGTCTACTACAGAGATGTTGCCAAAAATAATATAAAAATGATTTCAAATAAATAATTGATGGCAGTACCAATTTTGCCAAATTTCACCAACTATTTTATTTCTATCTTGAAGCAAATTAGAAATAAATGTTGGCATGTGTCTCTTACATGGGACATACCCATGTAAGGGACATTCTTTTAGTATATGAAAGAATAAACTTGTAAAAACATAAGGATTTTAAAGGATTGAAAGGCCTTACTCTCTCTTCTTTAAGAAAAGAACTGGCTCCTTGCTAACATTTATAGGCTACTTTTAAAGTTCCTATGATGTAAGGTAGAAGTCAATTTATTGAAAGAAATACTTCCAGGAAAGGCACTCGTGCATTGTTGGGGACTGAATCATGCTGTCCACAAAAGGGTTGTTTAGGTCCCAATCCTTGTGACTAGGACCTTGGATTGTAAATAAGACCTTGGAAAATATTAGCTCAAATGTGCCCAAACTAAATGAGGGTGGGCCTTAATCCAACAGGACTGAAGTCCTTATAAGCAAAGGAAAATGGACACAGAAAGAGAAGCCACGGAGAGCTGCCAGAAGCTATAAGTTACAGAATCCTGAAGGTAAAGAAGAAGACTGTGCCACATGCATTGTCACGTGACTGAAAAGTAAAGGAATCTCAAGGATGGCTGACTAGCTAGAAGGACCCTGAAGACAGCAAGCCTTCTAGCTTCCGAACCCATGAGCCAATAAATTCCTGCTATTAAGCCAACCCATTGTATGCTATTTGTTTTAACAGCCAGAAATCTAAAACATACATGGATATCTCTACTTGAAAGATAGGCTTTGCTGTGAGTCAGATGGCTACAGCTATTCTTCTTCAAGGATGGTATTGCTTCTGGGTTTTGAAAGTTATAGATGGAGCAAGTCTCAATGGCTGACTAGAGGATAAGACCTCGGGATTGGAAGATTGTAATCTAGTCATTCATACATCAAAAGAGAGTGTGGGACTTGGTGACCTCTAAGGATCTTTGCTACCTTTCTAAAGTGGAGAGTTGCCAAAGAAGAAAATAGGCTTTGGAATCAGACAGCTCTGGAGTTACCAGGTTGTGATCCTGGGAAGTTATTCAGTCTCTCTGAGCCTTGCATCTGCAAATGGAGAACTCTGATGCCTGTATCATAGAGTTATGGTACAGTTCCATTAATAGTGTCTGAACCTAAAGTATGTAGGTCAGTGCCAGGTACAGTGACGATAATCATTCATGAGAGTTATTAATTAGGTATGGTTCTACTTCTGCTGACAATTAAGTATATAACTTTAGGAAAGTCACTTAGACTGAAGTTCTTTTCACCAGCCAAATCTTGAGCAGAAGTCACATAAATAGTAACCACACTGGTGAGGCTCTTAACAGATGTGAAGTGCATTTGGGTGAGAATATCAACTGTTTTCAGGCTAGGGCCTATTCCTTTTGGGAAAAATACTCCATAGTTATTATTTTTGGACTGATTCACTATATTAAAATAGGTTTCCTGGGAGGAGAGAGGACATGCTGAAAGGATGCATTTTCACAAAGTTTAAAAAGTATATAGCTCCATAAGCTCTATACATACCCCCTAAGGCAGTTGCCAAAAATGGTGCTTGGTGTTGTGTCCCATGGCCCAGAGCCTCCAACTTGCTATGGGTAGATTGAAAATAATACCGGAAATACTTTATTCAATAGATGTCAATTTATCCTTTCTTCAGGCAGCCTCGTTTGTGCCAAATTTAAACCACTTTTGAAGTTCTATGTTTCAGGCTGCATTGGTTTTGTTTTAAGTGAAAAGGAATAGATTGCCTTTGTGTGGGGCTCCAAGATAAGTATATGCTGTTGGATCAAGCATAAAACTAAAACCAGGTCATGCTATCCCTCTGCTTAAAACCTTCCAACAGAGGACCCATGTCACTTGAGCCCTCACCCTTGTCTAAGTGATTCTGCACAGTATGGCACTCATTTCCTATCTGACCTCATCTACTGACCTTCTGCCCCACCCTCTGAGTCCCATCTGCCTCTCCAGACAGGCCCCTGCCTCAGGGCCTTGAAACTTCCTCCATGCTCTGGCTAAGGGGCTCTTAGCTCATACATCTTCAAAGTATTTTCCCTTGCTTCCTTGAGGTCTTTATTAATATTGCCATTCCCTCGCTGTGGACATTCCTGACCATGCATTGTGTTACTGAATCCTTCCCTTTCCCTTGTTTTTTTCTTTTCTTTTTTTTTGTCTCCTTAGTCTTTGGTATTAAATAGTGCTCTATGTATTTTCTTCTTATGAATTATCTATCTCCTCTACTACCTTGTAAGTTCTAAGAGGGCAGGGTTTTGTTTCTGGTTTTTTTTTCGCATGGGCAGGCACCCGGAAATGAACCCAGTTCTCCAGCATGGCAGGCGAGAATGCTGTCACTGGGCCGCAATTGCCCGCCCTGTTTTTGCTATTAATTTGTTTTCCACTAATGAAGTGTTTATAACAGAGCCTGGCTAAGAGTAGGTGCTCAGTACATTTTTACTGAATGAACGAATTCATGAAGATTTTTGTTTGTTTATTTGCATTCCAATTCTATTTGGGCTATTTATTCTTTTTTTTTTACATTTTTTAAAATTGTGAAATATAGCACATATGCAAAAAAGCAATAAATTTCCAAGTATATTTTAATAAGTAGTTATAGACTATATTTTAAAGTTTGATATGGGTTACAGCTGCATGATTTTTCATTTTCTCTTCTAGCTGCTCCAAGGCACTGGAGACCAAAAGAAATATCAATATAATAATATTCAGCAGTCATACTCATTTGTTAAATCCTATCTTCTCTGTTATACTCCTTCTCTTTTTTTTCTTTTCAGTGATAAATAACATATATACAAAAAAAAACAATAAATTTCAAAGCACATCACAACCATTACAATTAGAGCTTACAGTCTAGGCCCCAGTTTTCAGATAAGTATTTTCTAAATAAGATCATAGAATATTTTCTCTTTTATTTTGGTTTATTTTGTCTCACCAAATCTGTGGAACAGATTTCAGAGTTTGGTATGGGTTATAATTACACAATTTTATGTTTTTACTTCTAGCTGCTCTAAGATACTAGAGACTAAAAGAAATATCAATATAATGATTCAGCAATCATACTCATTTGTTAAAACCTACCTTCTGTGTATACTCCACAGCCACATTTGATCTTTCCATCCCATTGTTTAGGGATATTTGGGCTATGGCCATTCCATTCTAACTTTTTCATGCTGAAAGGGGCTGTTGATAAAATGGGATAGGGGGATGAAACCAGTTGATGTTCCACAGAAACTGGCCTCTCTGCATTTCAGGACCTATGTGGTCCAGGGTCCCATCTGGAGGTTGTAGGGAAAGTTACCCTAATGCATGGTACCATTGTAAAATCTTATAGGATACCCTCAGTGTTCTTTAGGATTGGCTGGAATGGTTTTGGTTGGGGGTTGGCAAGTTACGATAGCTAGTAATGTCTAACTGAAGCTTGCGTAATAAGTGACATCCATAGTGGCCTCTTGACTCTATTTGAATTCTCTCCGCCACTGATACCTTATTTGTTACACTTCTTTTCCCCTTTTTGGTCAGGATGGCATTGTTGATCCCACAGTGCCAAGGCCAGACTCATCCCTGGGGGTCATCTCCCATGCCAAAGGGGAGACTTTCACCCCTGCATGTCTTGTCCCATGTAGGGAGGAGGGCAATGGTTTCACTTGCAGAATTGGGCTTAGAGAGAGAGAGAGGCTACATCTGAGCAACAAAAGAGGTTCTCCAGACATAACTCTTAGGCTTACATATAGATAGGCTAAGCTTCTCTGCTACATATATAAGCTCCACAAGAGCAACCCTCAAGATCAAGGCTTGGCCTACTGATTTGGATGTCCCTAATGTTTCATACGGTATCCAGGATTTCCCCAGTGGTAAAGTTTAATAGTTCCATATTTTTTCTCCCATCCTTCAAGGGACTTTGGCAATACTTTTTGATTATCTGCTTAATATATTCTGGGATGTATCCAGGCATTACATTAAGTTATACAGGATTAAAGGGTCTCATTTTTATTCTGGTCTCCCTGTGTTTGGATTGTTTAAATGATTTATTCAGACAGGTTGAGTTAGATTATGTGCTATATAAAATGTAGGTTCTGGACAAAACAGATCTTTCTTCCTTTGGTCTCAAAGAGTAGGTGAAGTTCTAAAGTACAAACAATGTCTTCCTTACCTCCGTATTCTGAATTATCTTAATCCCAACCTGATCAGCCTCATTCTTACCTCTAAATACCAGGTTATACATATATATAAAACAGACTCTCAAAATCCAGAAATAACAATTACCATTCCAGAAAAAGTGTGACTGCTGTAAGAGCTTACAGTCTAGGCCCCAGTTTTCATATAAGTATTTTCTAAATAAGATCATACAATATTTTCTCCTTTATTTTTGGTTTATTTTGCCTCATCAAATGTCCCACAGGTTTATGCACATGACTGCATGTCTCACAACTTTGTTCCTTTTTGGTAGCACCACAATGTTCAATCCTATGTATATACCATCGTTCACCAATCTACTTCTCAGTCACTGTATCTTTCAGCCACCTCCATTCATTGAGCATCATATATATATATATATATATATATATATATATATATATATATATATATTATTCAGTCAACAGACCATCAATACTCTCAATTTTAGGTAAATTCATTGTTTCCAAGAGAAAGATAACCAATAAACATACCCTCACCAAATAGAAAATCCAGACCTTCCCCTAAGTCTTGTCCCTCCCCCGATTATGTGCCCCTGGTATTGCTGTAGTACTGTTGATGTTTTCCTGTTAAACATAGCTCATAGAATGCAACAGCAGTTTTTCCTCTATACTCTGAAATTCTACTCTCTTTGTACAAGATTCACACCTTTGCAGTAGTTCATGCAAGAACTTATTTATATTTGTAGTATTTATCCGTGGGATACATGAGTCTATACAACCCTTTAAATCATGTTCCCCTTCAATATGTAATATTACTTACAGACCCACTAGTGAACTGTCTTCACTTCTGTCTATTCCTTTACAATTAAGTTCACCCTCAATCACTAACTGTTCACCTATCTCAGCCCTCCATGTATCCCTAAGTCCCCTATATTATGTTTTATATACCTCTAATTTTACCATTACCATGGTCATAAAATTGGAATCATACAGTATCTATCCTTTTGTGTCTGGCTTATTTCATTCAGCATTATGTCCTCAAGCCTCATCCATCTTGTCATGTGCTTCAGAATGTAATTTTGTCTTACTGCAGCATAATATTCCATCACATGTATATACCACATTTTGTTAATCCACTCATCTGTTTATGGACACTTGGATTGTTTCCATCTTTTGGCAATTGTGAATAATGCTGCTATGAACATCAGTGTGCAAATGTTTGTGTCACTGCTTTCAGCTGTTCTGGGTATATACCAAGTAGTGGTATTACTGGGTCACAGAGCAACTTGATATTTTGTTTTCTGAGGAACCATCAGACTGTCTTCCATTGTGGCTGTACTGTTATACATTCCCACCAGCAGTGATAAGTGTCCCAATTTCTCCACATCCTCTCCAACACGCGTAGTTTCCTGTTAGTTTAATAGCAGCTGTTTTTATAAGTGTGAGGTGGTATCTCATTGTTGTCTTGATCTGCATTTCCGTTATAGCAAATGAGAATGAGCATCTCTTCACATGCTTTTTAGCCATCTATAATTGCTCTTCAGAAAAATGCCTGTTCTTATCTTTAGCCCACTTTACATTAGGGTTGTTTGTTCTTTTGTTGTTGAGTTCTATGATTTCTTTATGTATACAGGGTAGCAACCATTTATCTGATGTGTGATTTCCAAATATTTTTTCCCATTGAGTTGGCTGCCTCTTCATCTTTTTAACAAAGTCTTTTGAGACATAAAAGCATTTGATTTTGAGGAGTTCCCATTTATCTATTTTTCCCTTTGCTGCTTATACTTTGGGTATAAAGTTTAGTAAGCTACCTCCTATTACTAGGTCTTGAAGATGTTTTTCTACATTTTATGGTACTGTTCTTATATCTAGGTATTTGGTCCAATTTGAGTTAATTTTTGAATAGTGTTTAAGGTAAGGATCCTCTTTCATTCTTCTGGCTACTAATTTCCAGTTCTCCTATGCCCTTTTTATTGAAAAGACTATTTTGTCCCAGTTCAGTGGATTTGGGAGCCTTGTCAAATATCAGTTTACTATAGATTTGGTCATCTACTTCTGCACTCTTGATTTGATTCCTTTGGTCAATATTTCTGTCTTTGTGTGAGTACCATGCTCTTTTGAGCATTATGGCTTTATAATTTTTAAAATCAGGAAGTGTTAATCCCCCCCCCTTCGTTCATCTTTTTAAAGATGCTTTTAGCTATTCAGGATCTCTTTCCCTTCCAGATGAATTTGGTAACTAGCTTCAAAGTAGGTGGTTGGAATTTTGATTGGTTCTCTTGGAATCTGTAGATCAGTTTGGGTAGAATTGACATCTTAACTACACTTAACCTTCCTATCCATGAACAGGGAAAGTCTTTCCACCTATTTAGATCTTCTTTGATTTCTTTTACCAATACTATGTAGTTCTTTGCATACAAGTCCTTTACATCCCTAGTTAAGTTCATTCCTAAATACTTGATTCTTCTAGTGACTATTTTGAATGGAATTTTTTCCTTAATTGACTCCTCAGATAGGACATTGCTTGGGTATAAAAAATTACCAAATTTTGCACATTAATTTTATAACCTGATACCTTGCTGAATTTGTTTATTAGCTCCAGTAACTTTGTTATGGATTTCTCAGGATTTTCCATGTATAGCTTAGTATCATGTCATGTACAAATAATGATTCCTTTCAAATATGGATGCCATTTATTTCTTTTGCCTGCCTGATGGCTCTAGCTAGAACTTCTAGTACAATGTTGAATAACAGTGGTGACAGTGGAGATCCTTGTCTCATTTCCAATCTTACGGGTAAAGCTTTCAGTCTCTCACTACTGAATATGATGCTGGCTATGGGTTTTTCATATAGCCCCTTATCATATTGAGGAAGTTACCTTTCATTCCTACCTTTTGAAGTGTTTTCATCAGGAAAGGGTATTGAATTTTGTCTAATGATCTTTCAGTGTCAATTGAGAGGATCATATGATTGTTCCCTTTTGATTTGTTAATGTGTTGTATTACATTACCTGATTTTCTGTGTTGAACCATCCTTGCATTCCTGGGATAAGCCTCACTTCGTTGTGGTGTATAATTCTTTTAATGTGCTGTTGGATTTGATTGACTAATATTTTGTTGAGCATTTTGACATCTTTGTTTATTAGGGAGATTGGTCTGTAGTTTTCCTTTCTGGTAGCATCTTTACCCAGTTTTGGTATTAAAGTGATGTTCACTTCATAAAATGAGTTAGGTAGTTTTCCTTTTTCCTCAATTTTTTGGAAAAGTTTGAGCAGGATTAGTGTTAGTTCTTTTTGGACTGTTTGATAAAATTCCCCTGTGAAGTCATCTGGCCCTGGACTTTTCTTTGTAAGAAGATTTTTGAAGACTGATTGAATCTCTTTATTTGTGATTGATTTGTTGAGATCTTCTATTTTTCTTGAGTCAATGTAGCTAGTTTGTGTGTTTCCAGGAATTTGTCCATTTCATCTAAGTTGTCTTGTTTGTTGGTGCATAATTGTTCATAGTCTCTTCTTATGCTTTTTTTTTTTAATTTCTTCACGGTTGTGGTAATGACCCCCCTCTCATTTCTGATTTTGTTTATTTTCATCCTCTCTATTTTTTTTATTTGTCAGTCTTGCTAGTGTCCCATCAATTTTATGGATTTCTCAAAGAACCAACTTTTGGTTTTATTGATTCTTTCTATTGTTCTTTTGTTCTCCCACTCATTTATCTCTGCTTTAATCTTTGTTATTTCTCATCTTCTATTTTATTTAGCTTGCTGTTCTTTCTCAAGTTCCTCTAGGTGAGCAGTTAAATGCTTAATTTTTGTTTTTGCATTTAGGGCAATAAATTTCCCTCTCAGCACAGCATTTGCCTCATCTCATAAGTTCTGATAGGTTGTATTCTCATTTTCAGATAGCTACTGATTTCTCTAGCAATATCTTCTTTGACCCACTGGTTGTTTAAGAATGTGTTATTTAATCTCTATTTATTTGTGAATGTTCTCATTCTTTGGTGATTATTGATTTCCAGCTTCATTCCATTGTGGTCAGAGAAAGTTCTTTAAATAATTTCAGTGTTTTTCAATTTATAAAGACCTGTTTTGTGCCCCAGTATATGATCTATCCTGGAGAATGTTCCATGAGTACTAGAGAAGAATGTATATCTTGGTATTTTGGGGTGTAATGACCTATGTATGTCTGCTAGGTCTAATTCATTTATCAAGTTGTTTAAATTCTCTATTTCCTTGTGATCCTCTGTCTGGTTGTTCTATCTATAGAGGAGAGTGGGTGGTAGTGTATTGAAGTCTCCTACTATTATTGTTGAAATATCTACTGCTCCCTTCAGTTTTGCCAAGTCTGTCTGGTGTACTTTGGAGCTCCTTAATTGGGAGCATAAACATTTATGATTTTTATTTCTTCTTGGTTAGTTGTCCCTTTTACTAATATATAGTGTCCTTCTTTGTCTCTTATCGATGTCCTTACATTTAAAGTCTATTTTGTCTGATATTATTATAACTAATCCTGCTTTCTTTTGGTTACAGCTTGCATGGAACATCTTTTTCCATCCTTTTACTTTCAATCTATTTGTATCCTTGTGTCTAAGATTGTCTCTTGTAAATAGCATATAGCTGGATTATATTTCTTAATCCATTCTGCCAATCTGCATCTTTTAATTGGTATATTTAGTCCATTTACATTCGAAGTTATTACTGTAAAAGCATTTTTTGAATCCACCATCTTAACCTCTGGATTTTATTTGTCAGATCTATATATTTTACTCCCTCTTTCTTCCTTGTTTTGTCCTTCAAGTTACCCTTATTCTTCAATTCTGTGCTTTCCTCCAGGATTCCCTCTCCTGCCTTCTTTTTTTGGCCAGCAGAACACCTTTAGTAGTTCTTGTAGGGCCTCTCTTGTTGACATATTCTCTCAGTCTTTGTTTATTTGTGAAACTTTAAACTCTTCCTCAGTTTTGAAGGACAGTTTGGCTGGGTACAGAATTCTTGGCTGGAAGTCTTTCTCTTTTAGGACCTTAAATAAATCATACCAGTGCCTTCTTGTCTCCATAGTGCCAGTTGAGTAATCTGAACTTAGTCTTATGTGGTTTCCCTTGTACCTAGTAGATTGTTTTTCTCTTGCTGCTGTAAGGATTTTCTGCTTCTCTTCAACATTTGACAGACTGATTAGTATGTGTCTTGGGGAAGGCCTATTTGGAGTTATTCTATTTGGAGTTCATTTGGTTTCTTTGATTTGTATATTTATGTCTTTTATAAAGGTTGGGAAGTCCCTCCCATTATATCCTCCACTAATCTTCCTAGCCCTTTACTCCTCTCTTCTCCTTCTGGAACACCAATGATTCCTATATTTGTGTGCTTTGTTTTGTCCATTAATTTCCTGAGATTCAATTCAAATTTTTCCATCTTTCTTTGTCATTTGCTCTTTTGTGTGTTTGAACTCAGTTGCTCTGTCCTCTAGTTTGCTTATTCTTTCTTCTGACTCTTCATATCTGCTGTTATGTGTCTCTAGTATATTTTTTATTTGGTCTATAGTATCTTTAATCTCTGTGATATCTGCTATTTTTCTGTTTATTCTTTCAAATTCCTTTTTATGCTCTTGTAGTGCCTTCTTGATCTCCCTTATGTTATTAGTAGAGTTAGATGAACATCTTCGATTAATTATTCCAAAGTCTATGTCTCCTGTGGTGTTTTAATTTGGTCACCAGACTTGGCTATATCTGTCTGCATGTTCACACAGTTAGTGAACTTTTCTTGTCTTAGTGACATGTAAATATCTGGATAGGGTTGCTTTGGAAGTTGATTTCCTTGAGTAGTTTCAAGCTTTGTATTTGTGGGATGGGTGTGGGGCAGGATGCGGGGCTTGGGAGAGGCACAACAATGCAGTGATGGGTTGCACCACAGGTATATGCACAGGTCGAGAGGCTATGCTGGTACCTGTAAGCATGGGATGCAGGTTGTGGAGGTGCTGTGTGGGAGCATGGGGGTGAGGTGCAGCTCAGGCAGTCCTCAGAGCACAGGAGTGGGGTGCTGCGTGTCAGGACACAGAGGTAGGGCATAGCAGAAGGCAGATGGGGTGTGTGTGTGGATGTGCTGGGGCTGGTACATGGGCAGAATGTGGGTGGGCACATGGAGCGCGGGGTTGTGGGTGTCAGGTTGTGGGGTACAGGACACAGGGAGGGCAGGGTGTGCATGTGTTCTTGTGCATGTAGAAGGGTCCAGAGGGGGCGGGATGCAGACGCACAAGTGTGTAAGGGTGGGACACAGGTTGTGGAGGTTGTAGGACGTGTGTCAGAGGTAGGTAGTGTTGGGTGAGTGCACTGGTGCAGGGGTTGGATGGGGCAGGGGTGTACACATATGTAGGGTGAGGGCTATGTAGGGTGAGGGCTCACAAGAGCACATGCCAGGTGTGGGAGAAGGGCACTTGTTGCTGGGGTGTGGGGCAAGAGTGCGCATATGTATGGGGCAGGGGATTGGGGTGCAGGGATCAGGAGATCAGTGCACGGATTCGTGGATGCCAGGAGGAGAGGATGTGTGCATGCGTGGGGTGGGGGTGGGGGTGGCCCTAATGAGATCACGTGCAGAGCTCAGGGGTAGCTACTGGAAATCAGAAAGTGTAAGTTCCCCAAGGAAAACGTTAGTCTCATTTGTTCTCTGCTACCCATTTGGAGCTTTGAGTTATTTATGTTTTGAGTTAGCAAATGATTTAAACCTCTTCATTGTCACAGGGCATCCTGGAACAAAACATCATACTAGAAGAAACAGGTTTCTGATTATATATTGGCTACCAATGATTGTTTCATGAACTTAAATAAGTTACCTAAGCTTTCTGAGCCTCAGTCATCTCGTTTTAAATGGGAGCAATACTAGTCATGAGTGTCTATGTGTGGAAATTAGAAGAACTACAATGTATACAAAACCTGGCTGGTGGTAAGGTTTTAATAAATAATGAATGTTAAGTTTTCTTTTCTTTTAAAGTTCCTCAAGCTCTAAAATGACTCCTATGATCCAATTTACATTTACATTGTTCTCTTTCAGAAAGAATTTAAAATCTCACAGCCACAACACAACCATCTGTGATAATAAAACAAAATGTAGGAGTCACAGTTCCTTTACGTTCCTCCCTAAATTTCAAGCTACACCTGTGCAGGAAGTAGCCTAGCACATAAACAAAGTCTTAATCAATGGCTACCATCAAAAAAAAAAGAAAAAAAATCTACAATTTCCACAGGAAATTCCAAGTAAAAATTCTCACAGTTGCTTCTATTCACTTGTTGCTATGCCTTTGACCATTGTTTTAACTATAGCTCAAAGAGGGACATATGTTTTCTGGTACTTTTACTTCCTTAAAACAGATAACTATCGCTGCCCTCCAATTTTGATGATTATGATACTTGTACTAAAAAGCCAGGCTAAATTAAACCAAGGAACCTGGAAAGTCAAAGATTAAATTCAAGACGTTAAATCTGAGGTGGATAATTTTAATTCCAAGTGTCATAAAGTGTGTATGTAGTTCTTTTGATTGCAGTCACCAAAATCAGTCTTGTTGGAAGGCATGCTTCATTAGATTTCATTACTTTTATCTACTTAGGTTCAGAGCAGTAGGTGTACGGCGGTACACAATTAGTGCCATTATGTCTCTAATATTTCTTCCTATCATTAGGAGTAGACCGTTTTTAAGTGGAGTTGTCTTAAGGGAAGCTTGATAAGGAAACCAGTATAATATTTTGGAGAGATTTCTAAATTTATCCCAATTGTGAACTTGCCCTGTTTATCTAAATTCCTGGAACTTACTTCTGTTTGGTGCTGACTAGCCTTTGACTCATTTATCTCATTAGTCCTTCTTTGTTAAACTTTAGTTAAGGTTTAAGAGAGTCCATGATGAGAGAACAGCACTAATTGGAGTATGACATAATTTGTTTTCTGGGTTGATAAAAATATTTCCTGTGTTTTTGTCATTTTTAGTCATGTTCTGACTCTCTTCAGAGTTATTAAAACTTTAAACAAATACATTTGTTAAATAAATAGAGGGCACAGTTAAATAAATAAGTGTGGAAATAGCTCTAGAATATTATATATGCTTTTGGGGCAGTTTTCTTAAGATTAATTATTTTTTTCAGATCGAATTTTAATCACGATCTACAAAGATTATTTTTAAGAGCCTGTATTGTAACACAGTTTTTCAGTTTTCCTATTCTTTTCAAATTTATAATCTTTTCAGTTCCAAAAAAAAAAACTTTTCAGTTCCTTCCAAACTAACTTCAAGTTGAATGGGGCAGCATTTTGTCGAGTACATCTTGGTCAAAATGATGCATTGATTCTCTGCTCTCTAAACTGACTATGAACTCCATTTAGATTCAGTGGGGGGGAATAGCAACATAATTTTCATTTTCGAGATCCCTGTTGGGGATTGAATCATGTTGCCCACAAAAGGCATGTTCAAGTCCCAACCCCTGGTCCTGTGGATGTGAACCCATTTATAAATAGGATGTTTGAAGATGTTCTTAGTTTAGGTGTGCCCAAATCGAATGAGGGTGGGCATTAATCTTATATGGCTAACATCCTTATAAGCAAAGGAAATTAGACACAGAAGGAGAAGTCATAGGGAGCTGCCAGAAGCCGGAGGCCAATGGAATGTGGAAAAGAAATGAGAAGACGCGGCCACGTGCACGTGACAGTAAAGCCAAGGAACCCCAAAGATTTCTGTTCAGCCAGAGATATGACCCCAGGAAGAACTAATAAATTCCTGCTGTTAAACCATCTATTGTGCGGTACTTGTTTTAGCAGCTAGGAAACGAATACAATTCCCTAGGATTGGCTTCTTCCTCTCAGTAGCCCTTTACCTTGCATGCTTGGCTAAGTAATATTCTTAGGAGGACAAAGATGTCACATTTAGAAAATTATGGTTGCGGTATTATGTCTTATATTTTCATTTATTTATTTCTCAAAGAAATTAAACACTGTTTTGGTTATCTATTGCTGAATAACAAACCACTTCACAGCTTAGGGGCTTAAAATGAAAACAATCTTACTATTTTTCATGATTTGCTGGGTTAATTAGGGATCAGGTGGACTGTTTTTCTGCTAGTCTTGCTTGGGGTCTTACACGAGGTTGTAGCCTAAGCACATCATAATCAAATTGCTGAAAACCAAAGAATAACAGGAAATCTTGAAGTCAGAGAAAAATGACACATCTACAGAGGAACAAGAATAAAATTTATAGAAGATTTCTTGTCGGAAACCATGCAAGCAAGATGACAATGGAGGGACATCTTTAAAGTGCTGAAATAAAATTCTAAATCCAGTGAAAATGTCTTTCAAAAGACAAAGGGAAAAGAAATAAGCTCCACCCTTTGATGTGAGGAGTGGCATGTGGCATAGAGGGAGGGAAGAAATTGGTTGAAGCATCTTTGGAGATTAGCTATAAGCATCAACTGCACACAAGACGAAGTTTATGCTATTTCAGGGTAAGTCCATGTTATCTCATTGGAACTAATATTTCCTCTTTAAAAAATGTTGGCATCAATTAGATGATTTCTTAAAATTGCACTATTTATTTTTCTCATAGTAGTTTTGTATTGTTGTTCACTCCTTTCTCAACCTGGGATTCATTTTTTTCTGTGTAGTATATAAAATAGTCTATTTTAAAATTAAATAGATGAATATATTTCATAAATTTTAAAATACTTGGTTACACATAATGGCTATGTCTGATTACAATAATTCTTTTGAAACTTAACCATCTACAGATAGGCTGATGCATGTGTTGCTATTATCATCATTGTTTAGTAATAAATGTCAATCAAGAGGTAAACTGATTAACAATGGTCATCAGATCTAATTCCAATTTCAGAATTATTGTTTATTAAAATTATCTTTTAACATCCTCTTCCATTTAGTTATATATTGAAAAAGAAATATATTCCAGTTCAATATTGATAAATATTTATAGGGTCAACCTTTCCACTTTTTAAAGTACAATACAAATGATTGGATACAGTTATAGATTTGGTACTCATCGTAGTACTGCCATCAGTAGGGAAACTGAGAGGTGCAGCCCCTTGGAGGGCAGTGTGCTGGTTCCACAGGAGGCTAGGGGCGGGGTTGCCATATGATCCTGCAATTCCATTGCTCAGTATATACCTGGAGGAGCTGAGTGTGGGGACACAAATGGACATTTGCACACTGGTGTTTTTTGTGTCAGTGTTCCTGATCCACAATGGATGGAGGTGACCTAAGTGTACAAAGACTGAGGAATGGGAGGGGGAACTGTAGTTCCATGGACTGCTGAGTGGCCCCAAGAAGGAATGAAATTATGAAGCATGCAACTAGGTGAATGAAACTTAAGAACTATATGTTAAATGAACGGTCAGGAACAAAAAGATAAATATTATCATGCCTCAATCATATGGACTAGCTATAATATAAAACTCAGTGAACTAAAGTCAAGAGCATAGGTTTTCAGTTGGAGCCTGTTGTAAAAGGTGCTAGATTGTAAGCTCTTACAGCAGTCACATATATTCAGGAGGTGTAATTATTAATTCAAAATTCTGAGATACAGAGCTGTTTGTATACAACATGGTTATTCCCAGAAACGTCGGGTATTTATGTGACCCCTGAGACTCAGAGTTAGAGCTCTGAAGCTATGAAAGTCAGCAGTACCCTATACAGGAACTGTATACAAAGTTGAAAAAGTGATCAGACTTCTAGTAGAGATATGAATGAAACTGATCTGGATAGGACTAAGGTAAATCAGAATACAGGGTAAAGGATGATATCATCCATATTTTAAAACTTCAACTTCTGTGTGAGACTAAAGGGAGAGATGTTTATTGGGTGCAAAATTTATATATTGGGTAGTGCATTTCCTAATTTACTTGTATGATCAGCTTAGTTGAACACCATAAGTACATGGAATCTTGAATAGAGCATGGGATTTTGTTGATTTGTGCAGGTTAGTGTGATGTCCAATACATCCCAGAGTAACTTGGGCAGTGAATACAGAAGTATTTGCAAAGTTCCCTTGGGGGAATTGGGGAGAAAGTAGGAAATATTCAACTTCCCCATTTGGAGTACTCTTTATATTCTTGCAAGTAGTAGGGACAACCAAATCAATAGGCCGAGCCCTTGAACTTGGGGTTTGTCCCTATGAAACTTATGTCTGCAAAGGATAGGCTAAGCCTACTTAAAATTAGGCCTAAAGCCCAATCCTGCAAGTAAAATCATTGCTCTCCCCCCTACATGACATCCAGGGGTGAAAGGCTTCCTGGCGACATGGGAGAGGCCTCCCAGGGATGAATCCAGACCTGGCACTGTGGGATCAACAATTCCATCCTGACCAAATGGGGGGAAAGAAGTGTAATTAATACAGTATCAATGGCAGAAAGAGTTCAAATAGAGTCGAGAGGCTACTCTGGAGGTGGCTCTTAAGCAAGCTTCGGGTAGGCCTTGCTACCTATCATAACCTGCCACCCACTAACCAGGACCATTCTAGCCAATCCTAAAGAATGCCTAGGACAATATATAAGATTCCACAAGGGTTTCATGCACTAGAGTAACTTTCCAGAAACCTACAACCTCCACATAGGTCCCTGGTCCAGATAACTCCTAAAACCTGGCCCAGCTCTCCAGGACATCAGATAGTTCCATCTCCCTACCCCATTCTAGTGACAGACCCTTCCAATATCAAAAATTTAGAATTGCCATAGCCCAAACAACCTCAAAGAGAGGTATGGAAAAATCAAAGGTGATGGTGAAATTTTATATAGAAGATAGGACTTAACAAATGAATATGAATGCTGAATCATTAAATTGATACCTCTTTTAGTCTCCAGCGTTTTAGAGCAGTTAGAAGTAAAAACCTAAAATTGTGAAACTATAACCCACATCAAAGTCTGAAATATGTTCTACAACTAATTGTGGTGCTGTGCTTGGAAATTTATAGCTTTTTTGTATATATGTTATTGTTCACAAAAAAAGAAAGAAAAAAATCAATTGTGATGATAAAAAGGTATTTAAGCCCTCTAGCCTCCTATATTCTGGAACAACTAGAAGGAAAAGTATGAAAGGATCATATAATAGCATATGAAAAACTCTGGGATCTATCCTATAACTATTTGTTGAAGAGT